>CP139507.1:377180988-377410036 GCA_021014915.2 Artemisia tridentata subsp. tridentata | reverse complement strand
TATTCACACAATTCCTTGAGAAGGCGCCCCTTCAGCTCGTATTTGCCTTCTTCATCAAACTTAGGCCTAGCAATACCCGAAACATATTCATCTCAGGTTTTAGGCATGTACTCCTCCATAGTTGGGTCCGTCATTGTTCTTGTCGTTTCTTCTTCAAACTGAGGTTCTTGATCTGAAAAGTAATCGAGCTCTAATGCACTCGAACAATCAAG
This sequence comes from Artemisia tridentata subsp. tridentata, assembly GCA_021014915.2. NCBI lineage: Eukaryota > Viridiplantae > Streptophyta > Magnoliopsida > Asterales > Asteraceae > Artemisia > Artemisia tridentata. The sequence continues at coordinate 377,409,824 of CP139507.1, read as the reverse complement.
GCTTGTAGTCTTGAAAAGTTTCCTTAGCGAATGAAAAGCTTGTTCAGGTTCAATATATGGTTCAACGAGGTCCACAATCAAATCAATAACATCAGTAGGATAGGTTTGAAAAAGTATGATTACACAATACTAACAACGAAAACGGATTACGAAAAATAAAAGTTACTGATATCTGCAGACGATACGCCGTATCTAGAAATATGGGTAAGCCGTATGCTCTAACTTTTAAAAATCTCGTACTTTTAGTTAGAGAAAAATATGCACCATATTGACAGTAATCAATACGTCGTATATTTTATTTTTAAAAATTCGAATCTACATTGAATAAATAAATACGCCGTATAAGCAAAAGCTCATGCGCCGTATGGCTTTTAGGGTTTTAAAATTTTCTGATTAAAAACAGAATACGCCGTATCTAGGAAACTTGATACGTCGTACCCGAATGTTTAAATAAATATTAAAAACGCAATACTTCGTATCTAATAAATTAGACGCGCCGTATCATTTAGTTCAGCAAAATACAACAGACAACAATAATGCAGAAAAACACAAAAAACAAAAACAAACAAAAATTGCAGAAATTAAACAAACACAAAAACGATAAATGTGCAGGATAATACAATGAAGGAACTAATACAAATATACAACAAAGTTCTTGATAACATCAAATAGTCCTGATATTTTAGTTTCAATTTTCCCCTAATATGCTCATCATTTATGTCATTTTACTCGAATATATACTCTTATTCGCTTATATTTCATTTTTCAGGTTAATAATAAGCATTAGAATGAAGAGATGCGGATTTGGAAGGTTATTAATAAAAATACAAAAGAGTATACTGACCAGACAAGCGTTACGACGTAAGTCCATACTCTACATACGCCGTAACTAGGATTTATACTAGAAGACCGAGGTCAACGCTGATCAAGGTTACGGCGTAACTCATACAAAAGTTACACCGTATATATTTCTCAATGAATTAGAAGATTTTCGTAGTCCAAGAAGTTACGACGTAACCACTTGTAAGGTTACGGCGTAAAATCGTATACGAGGGTTCTACGTTCGTGACCTACTTAGGGGTTATGCCGTATATATGTCTCCAAGAGTTAAAAGAATTTCATGACCCAAAGAAGTTACGACATAACCATCTACATGGTTATGGCGTAAAACCATGTATGAAGGTTCTACGATTGTAACCTACCTCTAGGTTACGCCGTAGAGTCGTCATCGGGGATAAGATCGTCCATGATTCAAAGGTTACGGCGTAACTAACCCTAGTGGTTACACCAAAACTTAGTCAAGGCTATAAATGCCAGCCCTAATTCCGCATTCTTTACATATCTTTTCACCACACAAAACCAGAGGGCGAATTAGGGATTGAAGAAAGATGTTATTCAGCAGCATATAAGCCATTTCCATGGGAGAATTCACGAACATAATTCATAAGTTTTAGTATTTCATATTACATTTGTGTATTTAATTCCATGTCTTCATTTATAATGTTAAACATTGAATTTACTGCATGTTTTAATATGATCTGCTAAACACCTTTGGGGTTAGCCTAATTATGTAATTGTTATTGCTATGAGTTAGTGTTCTCGTTTTTATTTCGCTTTATATGTATTCTTTCTTTATTTATTCGTGACACCTTTGTTTTGGTAGTATGCATGCTTGGTAATATCTAAGACACGGGAGACTTGACCATTCGACCCTAGTGAATTAGATTGCGAAATAGTGGTAAGAATTGACCATAGGACGCCCACTATCTTGTGTGAGACTGGACCAAAGAATCACTTATCAAGCGAAAGTACTTAAGAAGTTAAGGGGGAGTGTAAGTTCTGACAGGCTTGGCTCTCCGTAGAATAAGTCTTAGATTGCAGCGGTGCGTAATGACTATTCCATAGGGTAAACCCACGACCTCTTGTAATCATTAGGTTACAGAATAGGATGCTATGGAAGTTAGGCTAGGCGAATTGCTCAACTAAGTTTAGTGACTTAAATCCCCATATGAAGAGATAGAAAACCTTGAAAACGTAATCATGGCATAACAAGATTAATAATTAGGCTAGCACATTTCTCTCTATTGATACCTCTTCACATTTTAATTGCTTTTATTTTATTTCATTTCCATAGTTTAATTAAACAAATTATAAAACCCCCTTTTAAATCAGTGACAATTAGAACTTAGATTAGATCCGCACACATAGCTCTTGGGACGACCTCGGCTTTATCGAAAACTACACTATACACGACCGGGTACACTGACTGTAAGTGCATTAGGTAGACCTTAGGTAGACGAGTACTTTTAAATATTAAAACCTGGTCAGAAATCCTGCATCAAGTTTTTGGCGCCATTGTCGGGGAGCTATTTTAGGATTTTGTTTAAGTTTTCAATTTTTGTTTAAATTTGCATCATCTCACGATTTATGTTTTAGTTTCAGGTAGCATTAGTGACGTTGACATCAATGAGCTTACCCTCGAAGAATACCTCGCTTTGATGCGAGAGGAACAAGGGCCCGGTGTTGTTAGGCCAGTTATTGGAGCTGATGTTCAATTTGAAATCAAAAATCAGTTCATAAGGGAGTTAAGGAAAGACCCCTTTTTGGGAAACAAGACTGAAGATGCTCATGAGCATATTGACAACATTTTGTACATCGTGAGCCTGTTCAACATTTTCGGAGTTTCTTACAATGCCATTATGCTCCGAGTGTTTCCGATGACACTCACTGGAGTCGCTAAAAGATGGGTTGATAGACTGCCAACGGGAACTGTCATCACATGGGATCTCTTAAAGAGATTAGTCATCCAAAGATATTGCCCTCCTTCGAAGACAGCAAAGCAGCTTGAAGATATCCACAACTTCAAGCAAGACGGTGATGAGACATTGTACCAATCTTGGGATAGGTACAATGATCTCCTCAACAAGCAGCAAATGGTGAACATCTTCGACAAAGGAATCAACATTTCCACTCGGCAAATGCTTGACTCTCAGGGGCCGATCCCTGGGATGAATCCTATTTAATCTCTTAAAGCTATAGAAGATATGGTAGACCACTCGCAGAAATGGCATGATGGGGTAGCAGTAGGAGCATGGGTGGAAGTTTGGATGGTATTGCGGTTATTACTAACAAACTTGAAAGTCTTGGCAGGGATATGAATAAACTGAAAGAAAACGTGCATGCCATTCAAGTAGGATGTGAAACATGCAAAGGAGCTCACCTTGCTAAAGACTGCCCATTCAAAGAAGAAAAGAAAACTGAAGAGGTCAAGTATGGAGAAGGAAGACCTTTTCAAGGGAACAATAGCAATGGTTATCGCATGGGGCCACCTGGATATAATCGAGCACCTTATGGTGAATGAAAATCCAATCTTGAGGATATCATCAATAAGAATCTTGAGGACTCCACCAAGAAGCAGAATGAACAAGATGCATGGTTGAAATTTTTTCAAAAGACAACTAACAAGAGCCTAATTAATCATGATGAATCTCTCAAAAATCTTGAAGCCATGACAGGAAAGTTAGCTGACGACATCACCGAGAAGAATGTGATGGAAGTAAGCAAGATGACCGTGGGATCATGCAAGGCTATATTTGCTGACGAAGAGGTAAAAAATCCAATGAAAACCATAATAATACAGATCAAATTTGTGGGGTTTCCTTTTTGCAGGATGAAACTAAAGGAGCTATGGTATGCCAATTACCAGAAAAGGAGTCTAACTTTGCAAGCTTCACTGTTCCTTGCACCATTGGTAAATTAGGTGTAACGGCATTAGCCGATTTGGGGACTAGAGTTAATATTATGCCTATATCGCTATTTCAAAGTCCTGCACTAACAAATTAGGTGTAATTGACAAATTTTTATTCCCCACCGACTTTGTGGTGATAAATGTGCTTACAGAACAAATTATATTAGGAAAACCCTTCCTTGCTACTTCACAAGCCCAAATTAAAAATTTCGAAAGAGAGATTTCGTTAGGAATTAATAACTATAGGGTAGTGTTTAATATGAATGGAGGTTTATGTCAAACCAATGAGGAAGTAGCTAATGTGTATCTTATTGATACTGTGGTTAAAGAGGAGCATGGGACATGCTTGATATCTATAATGATCTTTTTACCTATGAGATTCCTTTGTGTTTAAGATTTGAACAGGAATATGATTCCGGTGGAAGCGATGGAGTCGAATCTTTTTAGTTTGATTCAGAGGATGAAGAAGGAAATGAGAATTTTGCTTCAGTGACTGCTACTGGTAAACTACATTGTTGTACACCTATGACTATTAGGGGTGACAATGAGAAAAGGAAGCTAGGGTATGGTGGTGCTTTGAGGAAGAAGAGATAATCAAAGAGACATGGTTTCAAACACACTTCATAAGTGCTAACCCTAACGAGAAAATCCAATGGACAGTGTAACCTTTCGTAAATTCATGTCATTATTATCCTATTTTAAAAGTCACTTCTCACTTTTTCCATTTTTACGTAAACCTTGCATCTTTTACGTCTTACGCGTTCTAAACCCTCATTTTTATGTTCTAACCATATTTAAATCTTCCATTGATCTCACCACTCATCTAATTTACAAAATATGTTATGAAAACAAATTTTAATATTTTTGGAAATTTTTATATTTTTACGTTACCCGGTATTGCGTTACGTGTCTTAAAAACCCAACGTTTGAGTACCGGGAGAAACCTGCACTACACAATACGCTCTACACTATAACAAATGATAAAAATCTGCACTATAATCTTCCTCCCCTTTGTATGTAACGCCCACTATCAATTATACTCAACACTTGTCAAAAAAATTTGAGACAAGTGTTGCTCTAATCTCTCCTTAAGCCTTCAAACTCTCATATCTATCATCCACTATCACTATTACATGCAAATAAGCTCAAAATTCTTCACTCTCTCCCTCTTCTTGCCGTGGATCATCAAGCACACAAGGACCATTGTATTTTGATTTTCTATTGAAAATTTTGTACAAAGAATGGTGGCCTATTGATGCTAACTCAATCCTTGATCTTTTGCTTCTTGTAGGTATTCACTTTCAAGAGTTTTGTTGGTGAATAATCTCAAGTTTTCAAGTACTCAAGAGTGTGACTCTCAAGATCTTCCAAAGAAGTGTTGGTGGCAAGAAAATTTAGTGATCATGAATTAGAGAAAAGGTACAAGTATTGTAACTTAAATCTTGATCTCTATTTATCTTTCTTCAAGATCTTTCTTTCTACTATATTTTTGGCTCACAAAATGATATTGTGGCTGTAGATTGGAGTCCTCCTTGATCCCCTAAAAGCTCTTCTTTTGGTGCTCTCCAAGATTCTCATTGGTGGTGTTGTTTGAAAACCACTAGTCCTTTCTTTTTGTCATCAATCTTGTTCATCTCTTTTGTAAGAAACTCCTCACTAACTTTATTTATTTTTATCATTTCACTACTGTAAAAATTATATATCTTGGTGTATTTGAACATTATATAAGTTATTATGCTTAGATAGGCTTGGTACATGGTTTAAAACACAATAAAAACCCTAAAGGACTAGACCTGCAAACTGTGATTCTGAATCAATGGCAAAGATGGAATAAACTGTACTAATTAGTAAACATTGGACATAAACTAAAAATATGGTGTTGTAGACCTATGTCTTGCGGTCATTTTGACGGGTATTTCATCGAATAACTCATTACGATGATTAAACTAGAAATATTTTCGAGAAACATGTTGCATCCTGAGTAACAGATTTGAAACGTATAAAAGTCATTTTTTGTGTGAATAACCCACTATTACTCAAAACATAAAAGTTGTAGATAACATTTTAACTTAAATGCGGCCGCAAGAATGGGATCATTTTGACTTGTAGAACTCAAGATATTGTATCTTTCGCGGGACTGTTGTAATTATGAAAACTGCTGGACTGAATAGTATGGACAAATTGATAATTTAGCTGCTGCTATGTAATTTTTGACCAAGTGGGACCCACAAAACTTGTTAGTACAGATGAATACCTTTCCGGGGATATAAAGAAGTTAATTTTTTGACTTACGAATAATGAATTTTTAAAAGGGGCTAAGTTATTAAAAATCCTATCAGCACTAGGGTAAAAAGTATAAACATGTTTTACACTTTATAAAAATTGGACCTTTGATACATTTTTGAACCACCTAATATATTTTTGAACCCTCAGGTTTAATGTGAACTTTTTGGCTAAAACTTGACCCATGGGCTAAAAATTGAATCTTAGGCTAATCTTGGACTTTCATAATACATGTTTGGACTTAGAGACAAATATAGGATTATTACTTGAATTTTGATAACTTTTAAATGCTAAACTAAAACTTGTAATATATTTAGGAATTATCTACCAAGCATAAGTAAGATCATAATTTATATACACCTAAAATGCATCAATATTTATTTTCAAAAACCTAAGACAAGCGTATGTCTATTTTAGGTTCATCGTAGAGCTTGCGTGACTATTTTTCTCCACTTGTTGTTCCGTGTTACTTCCTTTATTTACGGTGAGTTCATAGCCTCGCCTTTACTCATTTTAATGTTTTATAAACCTCGCGAGGGGGATACATGCTAGTTTTTAAAACTGAATACAAGTAGCTTTTGGTATGCTTGACCCGATACATGATTATAGTTATTGAGTAAACTTTTGCTGCTTAAAGCCCCACATTTCATGAACCGTTAATTCCGTTGGGAACGCTAGTATTACGAATATGCATATTTGGCCTGACAAGCCTGTCCGGATGAGTAGCGCTCATATTTAAACGGGTAGCATAATATTTAGAAGATCTTGGTAAAATTTGCAAACTTACCACTTGGGGGACATTACTTATCACAGTTAAGGTTCGGTGCCATGAGCTCAAACTATAATCATATTATACGACTTGTATATGCATTACTTGTCGCCCGATGAATAATACTTGTATTCAACTTATTACTTATTAAACTCTATGGATTCACTCAACTTTATGTTGACTTTTTAGCATGTTTTATCCCAGGTCCGTAAGTGACTTTCGGCTTGGATGGGCGACGCAAGGAATGGATATCTATATGATGGCTCATGTTTAAATAAAAGTTTTCATTCGATAATGTTCTAAACTTCTAAAACTTATGTATCTTTTGACTATGTTAAAAACTTTTGGGACCTCATTGACTCTGGTAAATTATCGAATGTGAATTTCAAAAACGACTTTGTTTTAAAGTTGTTTACTATATTTGTACAATGCGACTAATATATAGCACCCCATGTTGTATTCCGCTGCGTTCCTGAAATGGGGGTGTTATAGATTGGTACCAGAGCACAAATTATAGTGAACTAGGTCTTTTGTTTTAAAAACCTAGACTATAATCATTTTTACTTATACTTTTCTTCAAAAACATGAGCCTCCATCATCTTGATCGATATCCGTGCGCGCCTACTCCCGAGCTTCCTAATTCTCCCTCGTATATATATATATATCTTGATCATTCTATAATAATTATATAAGCATTATAATTATTTCTTAACTCGACCGTTAATCCGCGAAATATCACTTATAAATATAAAATCTTTATGCACAAGATTTCTTATTATTTATGCTATTAGTAAACATTATTATTATTTTGTTTATTATTCAAAAACTTTATGCACATCTCTTGATTGCACCGTTGTTATACGTATGCGTATAAACAAATAAATATTATCATTTGTACATGAAATATTTATCGATCATCTTGCTGGTTGATGAAGCATCACTACTCACTCACTTGCTTACACAAATATTATTTTCACGATAATATTTCTTTTCCTAAAACTAATTATATGTATATATATAATTTTTCAGATTTATCATGGCACTTCCACTCCCACCCGATCATGAGGTAGACATTCCGGAGGACGAGCCAGCTCAACCCGAGCTTGCACCGGAAGGACATCTACCAGTTCCTCCACCACCTAATCATGTCTTTCCAAACGTTGATCTTGAAAATCAAGAAGAAGAAGAAGAAGAAGAGGAAGAGGAAGAGGAACAAGAAGAGGAAGAAGAGGAGAATGTGTTGATACTCCATAATGCGAGTTCAGATGAAGAGGGTGATGAATCTGAACTTATCTATCCTTATGAGGCACCTACTTCTCCTTATCCACCACCATCTATACCTGACACTTCATCTGATTCAGAGCCTGAGGTTGAAGAGGCTGCCACTGTTGGCACCATTAGACAGGTTCCCCTCTTGGAACGCCGATTTTCTAGGATAATCCACGAGAGGGGTGGATCATCTTCGGCTGCTCCCACTGCTTATGAGCCCGAGGATTTAGTACCTGGGTATATGAGGAGAGATATTAACTCTATTCATGGTAGAGTTAGACTTTTAGAGAGCAAAATGAGTGTAAGGGAGCTCGAGGGTGCTAGTGCTATATCTAGAGACAAAATTGGGCATGGACGTATGGATTTGCTTGACTTTGATTTGGGGGTGGTAGAACATCATGTTGACAAGACAGACCGTGAAGTGGCTATGTTGGGTAAGCGTGTTCGAGAACTAGATAATGAGGGTCTTAGAGGTGAAAATAAGAGGTTGAAACATGAGTTAGAAGACAAGGGGTTGTCCTTAATGTTTGCTGATATGTATAATGAGAGACTTGAGAAAGATTTTTATGAGATGAGGCACTGGGCCTACACACATTGGGAGGAGATGCTTAGAGCGGGGATGATTGATGAGAGGTCATGTGATGTTGTTGATGTGTTGGCTGTTTATGGGGAGACCCCACCACCCAAAGCACGTGGATCCCCTCGTGACTCTTAGTAGTCTATGTATTTTTATTTCTTTCATTGTATTTCGTTGTTGTTCTTCATCTTGTAATTGCTAAACTGAATGTATCAGTTAGTAGAACTATTATCGTTAAGTATGATGACTTTGTCAAATTTTGTAATACGATCGAACCATGTATTAATCTTTTGTATGTAATGATGAAGTTGTCATTTCTTAAACTCCACTTTATATTGTTATAATCTCTTTAATATTCGGTTTACTCGTACATGATTATATCTATGTCATTGTATGATTACTCATCAAAATTTTCTTGTGTTGTGATAGAATCATGCCACCAAAGAGAATGTCCGACGCAGCTATCCGAAAGTTAGTTGCTGATAGCGTGGCCGCGGCTTTAGCCAAGGATCGCGCAATAAGGGCTAATGAAGCTACTGGCGGCGGTGCTGGAGCCGATGGGGCTGCTGGCGGCGGTGCTGGAGCCGATGGGGCTGCTAGAGGCGGTGCTGGAGCCGACGGGGCTGCTGGCGGTGATGCTGGAACCGCTGGGGCTGCTGTTAACACTGTAACACGTGGTTGTACCTTCAAGCAATTCTTGGGTTATGAGCCCACCAATTTCAAGGGAACTGAAGGGGCGGTTGCACTGATACATTGGTTTGAAAGTTGTGAGACTCCGTTCATGCTTAGTAACTGCTTAGAGGAATGTAAAGTCAAGTACGCAGCAGGTACTCTACAAGAACATGCCAAATCATGGTGGAACGCTTATGCTAAACCCATTGGAATGGAAGCAGCCCATGCAATCACGTGGACCGATCTCAAGAAAAAGATGACTGAAAAGTTTTGTCCTCAGAGTGAAATAAGAAGACTTGAGACAGAATTCTACTATCTAACGGTCAAAGGCTATGATATTGAAACTTACATCAGAAGGTTCCAAGAGCTAGAAGTTTTGTGTCCAAGTGTGCTACCTGAATTTGAAAGGAAATTAGAAGCTTTTCTTAAGGGTCTTCCCCGAAGCATTAAGGGGAACGTGACAGCCGCAAATCCTAACACTCTGGATGAAGCCATTCGTGTTACTCAGAAACTTATGGCACAAGTAGTGGAGGATGAGACGGCTCACAATGCTAACAACAACAACCAAAACAAGAGAATGTGGAATGATGAGAAGAGGAGAAACGACAACAACACTCTAGGCCGCAACAATGATCATCATCAGCAGCAGAACAGAAGGCGAGAGAATATGAGGGCAATGACTGAAGCCCCAACTGGGGGAAGTGGTTACAAGGGACCTCATCCTCACTGCAATCGCTGTAATAAGCACCACATTGGCTTCTGTAGTGCGAAATGTAGCAGTTGTGGAAAACAAGGACACATAGCAAAAAACTATAGGGGTAAGGCTATTGCTACTGGTGCTAACACACAACCAATCATAACTTGTTATGGCTGTGGGGAGAAAGGGCATCTCAGTAGCAACTGCCCGAAGAAGGGGAAGGATCAAGCCGGTAATGCTCGTGGTCGTGCGTATGTGATGGGAAATGTAGAACAACAAGGCCCGAATGTCGTGACGGGTACGTTTCTTCTTAATAATCATTATGCTAAAGTTTTATTTGATTCGGGTTCGGACAAAAGCTTTGTGTCAACTAGTTTTAGCGCATTGATAAATATTAACCCGGTTAAGTTAAACTATAGTTATGAAGTCGAATTAGCCGATGGGAAATTGGTTAGCACAAATTCTATTCTAAAGGGTTGTACCATAAATCTAGCAAACCACCCATTTAGTATTGACCTCATGCCAATTGAACTTGGTACTTTTGATGTCATTATTGGAATGGATTGGTTATCCGATCAAAACGCGGTTATTGTCTGTGGTGAAAAAGTTGTTCGTATTCCACACAACAACAAAACACTACTAATCAGAGGTGATAGAGATAGGTCCCAATTAAAAATCATAACTCGTATCAAGGCTCAAAGGTACATTGAGCAAGGGTGCTAGATGTTTCTAGCACAAGTGACAGTGAAAGAGTCAGTTGAAAAACGACTAGAAGATGTACCTGTTGTTCAGGATTTTCCTGAAGTATTTCCTGATGATCTTCCGGGACTTCCACCACCTCGACAAGTAGAGTTCCGAATTGATTTAGTGCCCGGTGCTGCACCAGTGGCACGTGCACCTTATCGACTGGCACCATCAGAAATGAAGGAGCTATCAGAACAATTACAAGAATTGTCTGAAAAAGTGTTCATTCGACCGAGCTCGTCACCTTGGGGAGCTCCGGTGCTATTTGTGAAAAAGAAGGACGGATCCTTTCGAATGTGTATCGATTACCGTGAGCTTAACAAATTAACGGTCAAGAATCGTTATCCACTTCTGAGAATTGATGATCTATTTGATCAACTTCAAGGCTCAAGCGTGTATTCCAAAATCGACCTGCGATAAGGTTATCACCAACTCCGTATTCGGGAAGAAGACACTCCAATTACAGCGTTTAGAACTCGGTATGGTCACTACGAGTTCAAAGTGATGCCGTTTGGGTTGACCAATGCACCTGCAGTATTTATGGACTTGATGAATCGTGTGTGCAAACCGTACCTCGACAAGTTTGTGATCGTGTTTATTGATGACATTTTGATTTACTCCAAGAACAAGGAAGAACATGTGAAACACTTGAAGATTATCTTGGAGTTACTCAAGGAAGAGCAATTGTATGCCAAGTTCTCGAAATGTGATTTTTGGCTGGAATCCGTACAATTTCTCGGTCATGTAATCAATAGCAGTGGTGTTCATGTAGATCCTGCAAAGATTGAGGCTATTAAGAACTGGTCTCCGCCGACGACACCAACAGAAGTGAGGCAATTCTTAGGACTTGCTGGCTATTACCGAAGATTCATCGAAGGGTTTTCTATAATAGCCAAACCTCTTACCAAGTTGACTCAGAAAAATAAGAAGTATGAGTGGAGTGAAGACGAAGAAGAAGCCTTTCAAACACTAAAACAGAAGCTTTGTAGTGCGCCAATATTAGCATTGCCAGATGGGACGGAAGATTTTGTGGTTTATTGTGACGCGTCGATCAAAGGTTATGGAGCTGTACTGATGCAACAACAAAAGGTCATAGCATATGTGATGTGTGCGTGTATTGCTTTAATTCTCTTATATCCACGGTGTGTCGTTGTGGTTTAGCAGTATTAATGCCTACTCAAGTTTTAAATTTATATTTAGCCTACTTATCAATAACACACACTTTAACGAGCAGTGTACCCGGTCAGTATGAATATAATGGTAAGTAGAGTGTCGATCACTAAGAGTGGAACGTATTATCAAGTTATTCTAATCAGTATTTTAATATCTTAAGTTAGCTGTACAACCTAATCTAACGCAAGGGGGTTCAGCCTGAGAGACTGGCACGGTTTGGTTATGATTAAATATAAACTAAACTAATGAGCACGAATCAACGATTAGCACACACGTACACAGATAAATACTCGAGACAATAAGAAGACCTGTCCTGATAATTAAGTAGCTTGTCACTTGTTTTATTGCTAGTTTTATATGAATTGTATATAATTAACCCTTTCTCGTTGGCTCTAATCTTATCGGCGAGTAAACCCTTAATGATTACTTATGTCTATCCCACTATCCTAGAAACGATAGAATAAATAGGCGAGGAAGGGGCATGGCGACCCAAGCAATGCTCAGCTAGACACAGAGGTTATCAATGCACTAATAAAAGTCACCAAAGACATCAACATATAAACTTTAATTAATGGGAAAGCAATTTTAAGGGGTGCCCATGGTTTTCCGTAGTCACAGGGAATCGGCCCATCAACCCTGATGAATTAAAGTGTACTAATACAATAAAGCAAAACTACTTAATGAATTGAATACATGCAGGACCTTCTTACAGCTCTTGTATCTTCCTTTAGGGTATGTCTTGTGCTGCTAATACGTCTGAATTCGGCTTAGGGTTTCTGTCTCTCTTCTGAGTTAAGCTTCGTGTCTGACAAAAACTCTCGAAATTCGTCTGGTCTTGGGGTATTTATAGTTTTTGTCTGAGGGTTAGATGCGGCGCATTGAATAAGTAGATGCGGCGCATTGACTTAACTTCGCGTGGGGTCCAAGATTAATATATTCAGGAATATTCGTACACCGCCAGAAGATGCGGCGTAACTCCAATTCTCTATGCGGCGCATGTCCTTTGTCGTCTTGGATTATATCTTGTGAAATCTTGATAGTGATGCGCCGTATGTACGAAGTATGTTGCGGCGCATCTGGAGCAGAATGATCTTGATCTTGTTCATTTCAGTAGACTCTTAACATCTTGCTTGTTTTGCTCCATAATTAGTCCAAAATCGCCAAGTTTCACATAATACTTGTTTTTACCTGAGAATTACAAAAGTAAACATTAACGTATCAATTCTCATATATAATACAATAAAACAAGTCAAATAAATAGGATAAATGATGATAATAAAATATACTTATTTGAGTTCATCAAATATCCCTCCACTTGAACTTTACTTGTCCCCAAGTAAACCTTAGAATAAATCTTATGAAAATGTATCCTAAAAGATATTAGGATTTATTTTTATATTAAAGCATGTATTCGTATTGTCATAATCACACAACCAAACACTTAACGAATTAGAAATAAAATAAAATATTTTGATAAAAGCAAATCTAATCGTTGAACTGTCCAGTCGTGACGAATATTCTATCATAAGCTTGGCAAGTATACGCATCTCCCCCACTAAAGCTAAGGAATAACATGTCTAAAGCGGTAAAAAGGGTTTGTTGGTTAAGGGTTGATCATTCTTCTTAATCTCTATCGATCTCAAATTCCAGAAAAGGCGACAAAATCACAAATACATGATCGAATCCACGACCATGATACTTGCAATTGCTCAAATCCTTAACTCGAATAGGCTAAAGATAGAACCAAGTAATCTTTACCAATAATATTATATCAAAAAGGGTGACAAAATCATAAATACATAGTCGAATCCACGACTACGATACTTAAGATTGCTCAAATCCCTAATCTCAATAAATCAAAGGTTTGGATAAAGAATGATATAGGGTATGGATAATATTTGGGATACAAAATTGGTGTAAAATGAAAAATAAACAAAACAGATAAATTAAAATCCTAAGTGTGGTAAATTACTTTCCCAACCATCCCATGAATAAGACTCATATCATTGAATAACTCACGCTTTAACACTTGAAACACACGCTTTAGGTAGACACGAATTATACTCAACAAGATCTCAATCAAAGAATATCCTTAGTTGGCGTTCCCATAACGGCCAACTCCCATTCAATCCATAAATATAATATACAACAAATAGTGGTGATATCGCTCACTTAATACAAAACTTTACATAAGTTGGTTAAAACAAACTTCCAACTTTTTTTCTTTTTCTTTTTTTTTTCTATTTTTTTCTATTTTTTCTTCTTCTTCTTTCTTTTTTTTTTTTTTTTTTTTTTTTTTTTTTTTTTTTTTTGACATCAACATATGTGTAAAATTTCACAACTTTTCTATCACTATTTTTCCGGATAATTTTTCCATACTCTTCATACTTTCAGAAATAACTATAATAACGAAAGTAGTAAACACACGAAAAATAAACTCAAAGTTATACAATATTTACTTTCATACCAATTGCATTGTGCAATTTCCCGACCTAACCAAAGATAATGAATTACGCACGCGAACACAGGTAATGTAAGGAAACACACTTTGCCTAAAGCAATTAACCACGGATTTTAATCTACAGGGTAGGCTAAGGTGTAAGGGTGTAACGAAACATTATAACAAAGGTGTAAGAAACGAAAGGAATGGCTCTGAGTGTTTTTCTAGGGGTATCTTACTCTAAAAGTGAGAGTAACAAAAGGGTTTATACGGGCGTTAACTAACCAGTGTAGTTAGTTAATATCACATAACATATAAAGGCTATTTGGGTGTAATCCTAGAAATTTACCAATTTAGACAAGTCATTCCAATTATATAGATAATACTTATTATGGTGGTCTCGAATAGTATACAAGCCAAGTTCTAAAGTTTACAAGTCACCGGCACACTCATAGATTTGTGAATTTTGAAAAGTTCACAATTTTTGAAAATAATGTTATGTGTGCAGCTATGTAATTTAGACTTTAAACAAAAACATGCTAAAAATTTTAAATTTCGATATATTAAGCGCATTTTAAGTATATTTTGAAAAAGTTTAGGACAAGTAAGTGTTCTAATTCTCCAATCCCCCCACTTAAGTTAAACAACGTCCTCGTTGTTTGTGTCAAAGATTAAAAACTGAAAAATAAAAGAATTAGAACAGAAAAACTCCCCTGAGATTTGCTCGGTATGATCCTTCATTATTTGTATAAGAGCAAAAATCAACTTTCTTGTGGATGAGAACGTTTAAGCTTCATAGATGATGTATCCACAGGAAATGCAGGAATCTATAATACCATTAAGACTTTAACACACCTGAGTTAAGAAAGTTCAAACTTGCATAATACATTAGTAGTTAGTAAAAAAAAATAAAAAAAATTAAATTGAAAATCATCAGGTCAGTCGATACGCCGTATCTTATGGAAGAAGATACGCCGTATCGAGCCTGGAATAAGTACGAAATAAAATAAAATAAAGGATAGGATGCGTCGTATGTGTTTTACTAGATGCAACGCATGTATTTACCAAACAGACTGTTAACAGTCTGTTGTAAAATGTGCTTGTTCCATGGTTCATCTCTCGGGTTCTCTCGTTCACTCATGCTGAACTTAATGCCAGTCTTCATCAAATATAACAAGAAACATAAACCGGAACATTATATATAAACATGGTAGTAATAATTAGTATAGTCCCAAAAGAATATAAGTAATGTACGAGGAAACATGTTTGTAATCAAAAGATGAAAATGCAAAGAGTGGCCAAGCTGTACGCTGGTCGGGAGTCACGTCATCTGATTGGCCTCCTGAGGTACTAGCTCCGTCAGTCCTGCGGCGAACCCTGTGCTCGTATGTGGCCATCCCTCTGACATAAGCACCATCTGGGAGGTGGTGGCTGATCCCATGAAGAGCCATCACCCTACTGACACCGTCGACTAACCAGCTCGCATCTCTCCTCACTCCAGCAAGCTCAACTCTCTGTTCCTCGAGAGCCTCTCTCAATGACCTAACCTCTAGCTCCACTCTCTCGACTCTCTGTCCTACAGTGCGGGGAGCTGGAGGTGCTGGTGCCTGTACTTCCTCCTGGGCTGGAGCAGCAGCTGGGGCTGCCTGAGCATCCCCCTGCTCCGGCTCAGCAGGCCTAGGTGGCCCTAACGGTGCCCAGAAGTATCCACCCATCATCTCCTCGCATATCCCAAGCCTAGTCGCAAGATAGTCTGCATCCATACCAGGTAATCTAGCTACATCAATCGGGAGATCAGCAGGAATCTCCTCATCCAATACCCCAAAGTGCCTAGCAAGTCGAGAGACAAAGTGACCTCCAATCATCTGGCTTCTACCAACTCTCCCTAGAGCTACTCTGTGTAAATAATGTGCCAAGAAGTGAGGGATGTTCACCACAGCTCCCTCGTCCATGCTCCTCAAAAGAAAAAGGTCCAAAGTAGTCACCTTCTCAGGTGATTGTCCCCTCCCGGCAATGGTCAGGGCTATCAGACGGTGACAAAGCCTCCTCATGGGCTCCCTAATCAGTGTGTATGAAGGAGTGGTGGTGGTCGAATCACCCCAGATGAAATCTCAACCCAATAATCTCCTAACTCCCCACGATCCGTAACGACCCTTAAACTGTCAGCCCAATAATCAGCAAAACCTGGAGATGCCATTTCCTCTGCAGTGTGCAACCCGAGAGCTAGTATGAACTGCCTCATAGACATCCTTCGCTCTAAACCACCCAGTCTGAATACCAAAGTATCGAACGTGTCAAGATCAAGATCTGTCTCCCTGTAGTGCACTGTACTGAAAAACTCCAACATCAAAACCTTCACCAACGGCTCCTCAATCCTAAACAACCTTTCCCAAGCGTAAGACCTGAATAAAACCTGCCCTTCCCCATCTCTATGTACCATCTCCAACTTTCCGTAACCTATCAGCAGCGTTACCCCCATTAATATTCCCGATGCTGTCAAAATCCAAAACTGGAACACTGAACACCTTCCTCTGATAAAACTTCCTAAGTCTAGGCATGTAATCATCAACGGCACCCTGTGTCAGTTCCATTGTTTCAAAACGGAGCCATGGGTGTCTACGGGCAGCAACTGGGAGATCCATTCTGAAAAAATTCAAAACAGAAAATATTAGTGTTCTGTTAGTAGGAAGATGCGGCGTTTTACAAAAGGCGATACGGCGCATAGGTCATGCGTCGCATCTAGGTATAACTGATTCGGTGCAGATTGTAAAGACAGTAATACGCCGCATAGATTAAGGGGATACGCCGTAACTAGTGTTAACATCAGATATTAACAAAATTTAGGTCAATGCGTCGCATGGGAAGGATCCAATGCGCCGCATCTGATTTTATATCAGTTAAAAGGAAAAGGAATAGGTATGTTTTCCAAGAATCCGGCCCCGTGACGTAAACTCCTACTTAACATCACAGTTCCATTTATCCCAATATCAATATCTAAAATTTTCTATAACCACAACATCTCATATTCCCTCCAAAGTTCAAAATAAACCTCCCGAACCTAAAAAAATTTTATTCAAATTAATTCGGCTCCGAATTCAATGATCAATTCAAAAATTAACATGGGGGAAATCATCTTAGTCCAAGTTCTAATCAAAGCCCCTAAACTTCCCATTAAAATTGATATAGCGCAAACCCTAATTTTTAAATTCGAATAAAATTAAATAAGTTTATTACCTTAAATCACGATTAGGATTGGTCAAGAATTCGGATTAGAAGGTTTGATCCGAGAAAAGAACTCAAATTAGGGGGTTTGATTCGGTCGATTGTTGTGCGATTTTACTGTGTGAATAATGGGGTAAGAAATTGAAATCCGGCGCATCTCTTTCTTATTTATAGGGTAAATACGATGCGCCGTATCGCATAATAGTATGCGCCGTATCTTATCTAAATTCGTTGACTGGTCAATAAGTTTTAATTAGTCAGAGATACGACGCTTAGAAAACTAAGATCCGCCGTATTACTGTGCTAGTGAACGAAATTTAAATAAGGAACGTACCTTGGCCTCCGCAACACATTTCCTTACACATCAAATTGGGGCAAAACGGTATACCATATGATATATATAAATTCAAGATAAGAACAATAAGCATAACCGTTTTATTAATGATTATAATCTTCTTTGTTTAGTGGATAATTATTTATTCCAAGGTTAGGAGCAAATATCGTTTTAAGCTTACAAAATTGAGATTATATTCGGGAGAGGTTTCAGAGAGAACTCTCTATAAGGCTAGGTAAATTATTGTAGAGGATACCTGGAATTCTATTTCAAGAATTTTAAGATATTCAATGGTAGTACTGAATTCTCCTCCACTCTTGTCGTCTAATTACAGTCTTTCAATCATCAAAGGTTTGATTACTCCAACTAGCGTCTCTTGGTTAGGTTCAGAATGTAATCTTCCATAGTGATGCTTAAGCCATCATTTATCCTGAAAGTAAACCAACTTGTGCACGAGAGTAGTGGAACGATCAAAGTGAATATCAAAAATCAACTGTATTTATCAAATTAAATTCGTCGTATTAACAAAAGCTAATGCGCCGTATTTTCGTTACGTTTCAAAATGCAAGATTTTTGATTCAGTAGATGCGCCGTATCGATAAAAATCGATGCGTCGTATATGTTTAAAAATTCAAAAAGTTGTTTTTAATTTAAATACTAAATACGCCGTATCTGTTAAAACAGATGCGTCGTATGGCTTTATCGTTTAGAAAATTTTCTTATTAAAAACAAAATACGCCGTATCTTGGGGAAAGATGCATCGTATCGAATTTATTAAACGCGTTGTATTTTATAAAAATTAAACGCAATACGCCGTATCTATGAAAATAGATGCGCCGTATCGTTTGTATCAACTCAGTACAACGATAGCAGAATACAGAAAAATAAAAAGAAAAAAAAATAAAACCAAACAAAAAAGAAACAAAAATTAAAGAAAATAAAAACACACAAAAACATAAAATATGCAAATAATACAATGAATGCAATTTATCTAATATATAACAGAGTTAGTGGTTAGAATCTAAAAATTAAAAAGAAAAGAAAAACCTAATTAAAATTCTAATCAAATTAACAGATAATAACAATTCACTCCTCGGCATCGGCGCCAAAAACTTGATGTGTAAGTGTATTGCTTTAATTCTCTTATATCCACGGTGTGTCGTTGTGGTTTAGCAGTATTAATGCCTACTCAAGTTTTAAATTTATATTTAGCCGACTTATCAATAACACACACTTTAACGAGCAGTGTACCCGGTCAGTATGAATATAATGGTAAGTAGAGTGTCGATCACTAAGAGTGGAACGTATTATCAAGTTATTCTAATCAGTATTTTAATATCTTAAGTTAGCTGTACAACCTAATCTAACGCAAGGGGGTTCAGCCTGAGAGACTGGCACGGTTTGGTTATGATTAAATATAAACTAAACTAATGAGCACGAATCAGCGATTAGCACACACGTACACAGATAAATACTCGAGACAATAAGAAGACCTGTCCTGATAATTAAGTAGCTTGTCACTTGTTTTATTGCTAGTTTTATATGAAGTGTATATAATTAACCCTTTCTCGTTGGCTCTAATCTTATCGGCGAGTAAACCCTTAATGATTACTTATGTCTATCCCACTATCCTAGAAACGATAGAATAAATAGGCGAGGAAGGGGCATGGCGACCCAAGCAATGCTCAGCTAGACACAGAGGTTATCAATGCACTAATAAAAGTCACCAAAGACATCAACATATAAACTTTAATTAATGGGAAAGCAATTTTAAGGGGTGCCCATGGTTTTCCGTAGTCACATGGAATCGGCCCATCAATCTTGATGAATTAAAGTGTACTAATACAATAAAGCAAAACTACTTAATGAATTGAATACATGCAGGACCTTCTTACAGCTCTTGTATCTTCCTTTAGGGTATGTCTTGTGCTGCTAATACGTCTGAATTCGGCTTAGGGTTTCTGTCTCTCTTCTGAGTTAAGCTTCGTGTCTGACAAAAACTCTCGAAATTCGTCTGGTCTTGGGGTATTTATAGTTTCTGTCTGAGGGTTAGATGCGGCGCATTGAATAAGTAGATGCGGCGCATTGACTTAACTTCGCGTGGGGTCCAAGATTAATATATTCAGGAATATTCGTACACCGCCAGAAGATGCGGCGTAACTCCATTTCTCTATGCGGCGCATGTCCTTTGCCGTCTTGGATTATATCTTGTGAAATCTTGATAGTGATGCGCCGTATGTACGAAGTATGTTGCGGCGCATCTAGAGTAGAATGATCTTGATCTTGTACATTTCAGTAGACTCTTAACATCTTGCTTGTTTTGCTCCATAATTAGTCCAAAATCGCCAAGTTTCACATAATACTTGTTTTTACCTAAGAATTACTAAAGTAAACATTAACGTATCAATTCTCATATATAATATAATAAAACAAGTCAAATAAATAGGATAAATGATGATAATAAAATATACTTATTTGAGTTCACCAATATGCTTCACGACAATTGAAGACTCATGAAGAAAACTATACTACCCACGATCTAGAATTGGGTGCTGTGGTTTTTGCTCTTGGGCTATGGAGGCACTACTTGTATGGTACAAAGTGTACTGTGTATACTGATCACAAGAGTCTCCAATACATTCTAGACCAAAAAGAGCTCAACATGAGGCAACGAAGATGGATTGAACTCCTGAGTGATTATGATTGCGACATCCGTTATCACCCGGGGAAGGCGAACGTAGTGGCTGATGCTTTAAGCAGAAAGGAAAGGGAAAAACCATTACGTGTAAGATCACTGGTAATGACGGTCCTTCCCAAGTTACCTGAGCAGATTCTTGAAGCTCAAGCAGAAGCAATAAAAGAAGAAAATGTGAAGGCTGAAAATCTGGGAAGAGGAATAAAACCCATATTCGAAACTCGTTCTGACGGAACCCGATTGTTTAATAGACGTGTTTGGTTACCACTGTTTGGAGGTTTGAGAGACTTGATCATGCACGAGTCTCATAAATCCAAATACTTTATCCATCCGGGGTCAGATAAAATGTACCAAGATTTGAAACAGTTGTACTGGTGGCCGAACATGAAGGCTGAGATCGCTACCTATGTTGGCAAATGTTTGACGTGTGCAAAAGTTAAGGCGGAACACCAAAAGCCGGCCGGATTCCTTCAACAACCCGAGATTCCAGTTTGGAAATGGTTGAGAATCACCATGGATTTCATTACTAAGCACCCTAGAACTTCAAGTGGTTATGATGCGATTTGGGTCATTGTGGATCGTTTGACAAAATCTGCTCATTTCCTACCAATAAAGGAGACTTACAGCATGGAAAAGCTTGCCCAACTGTACTTAAAGGAAATTGTCTATAGGCATGGTATACCTATATCAATCATATCTGATAGAGATAGCCGGTTTACATCAAGATTTTGGAAGTCACTCCAGGATGCCTTGGATACAAAGCTAGATATGAGTACGGCGTACCACCCACAGACGGATGATCAGAGTGAAAGAACGATACAAACTTTGGAAGATATGTTGCGGGCGTGTGTGATCGACTTTGGGAGTAGTTGGGATCGACATTTGCCATTAGCCGAATTCTCCTATAACAACAGTTATCACTCAAGCATTAAGATTGCACCATTTGAAGCTCTTTACGGTAGAAGATGCAGATCACCGGTTTTCTGGAACGAAGTTGGGGATAGCCAACTCACGGGTCCAGAGATAATTCGTGAAACAACGGAAAAGATATTCAAAATCAAAGACCGTTTACTAACTGCTCGTAGTCGCCAGAAAAGCTATGCAGATGGTAGACGTAGACCTTTGGAGTTTAACGTTGGCGATAGAATTATGCTCAAGGTCTCGCCATGGAAGGGTGTAGTTCGTTTCAGTAAACGTGGAAAGCTAAGTCCACGATATATTGGACCATTCAAGATCCTAGCTAGGGTTGGTCAAGTTGCATACAAGTTAGAGCTACCGGAAGAACTTCAGTGCATTCATAACACCTTTCACGTTTCAAATCTTAAGAAGTGTTTTTCAGACGAAAGTCTCGTCATTCCATTAAAGGAACTTCGAATCGATGACAAGCTACACTTCATCGAAGAACCAATTGAGATCGTGGATCATGAAGTAAAGAAACTCAAGCAAAGCCGCATCCCCATTGTCAAAGTTCGTTGGAATACCCGACGAGGACCTAAATTCACATGGGAACGCGAAGATCAAATCAAGAGCAAGTATCCTCATCTTTTCGCAAGTAAACCTTCGGGGGATAAAGCAAATTGAACGCCGGGACGACGCTCTTTTAAGGGGTAGGAACTGTAACCTTTCGTAAATTCATGTCATTATTATCCTATTTTAAAAGTCACTTCTCACTTTTTCCATTCTTACGTAAACCTTGCACCTTTTACGTCTTACGCGTTCTAAACCCTCATTTTTATGTTCTAACCATATTTAAATCTTCCATTGATCTCACCACTCATCTAATTTACAAAATATGTTATGAAAACAAATTTTAATATTTTTGGAAGTTTTAATATTTTTACGTTACCCGGTATTGCGTTACGTGTCTTAAAAACCCTACGTTTGAGTACCGGGAGCAACCTACACTACACAATACGCTCTACACTATAACAAATGATAAAAATCTGCACTATAATCTTCCTCCCCTTTGTATGTAATGCCCATTATCAATTATACTCAACACTTGTCAAAAAAATTTGAGACAAGTGTTGCTCTAATCTCTCCTTAAGCCTTCAAACTCTCATATGTATCATCCACTATCACTATTACATGCAAATAAGCTCAAAATTCTGCACTCTCTCCCTCTTCTTGCCGTGGATCATCAAGCACACAAGGACCATTGTATTTTGATTTTCTATTGAAAATTTTGTACAAAGAATGGTGGCCTATTGATGCTAACTCAATCCTTGATCTTTTGCTTCTTGTAGGTATTCACTTTCAAGAGTTTTGTTGGTGAATAATCTCAAGTTTTCAAGTACTCAAGAGTGTGACTCTCAATATCTTCCAAAGAAGTGTTGGTGACAAGAAAATTTAGTGATCATGAATTAGAGAAAAGGTACAAGTATTGTATCTTTAATCTTGATCTCTATTTATCTTTCTTCAAGATCTTTCTTTCTACTATATTTTTGGCTCACAAAATGATATTGTGGCTGTAGATTGGAGTCCTCCTTGATCCCCTAAAAGCTATTCTTTTGGTGCTCTCAAAGATTTCTCATTGGTGGTGTTGTTTGAAAACCACTAGTCCTTTCTTTTTGTCATCAATCTTGTTCATCTCTTTTTTAAGAAACTCCTCACTAACTTTATTTATTTTTATCATTTCACTACTGTAAAAATTATATATCTTGGTGTATTTGAACATTATATAAGTTATTATGCTTAGATAGGCTTGGTACATGGTTTAAAACACAATAAAAACCCTAAAGGACTAGACCTGCAAACTGTGATTCTGAATCAATGGCAAAGATGGAATAAACTGTACTAATCAGTAAACATTGGACATAAACTAAAAATATGGTGTTGTAGACCTATGTCTTGCGGTCATTTTGACGGGTATTTCATCGAATAACTCATTACGATGATTAAACTAGAAATATTTTCGAGAAACATGTTGCATCCTGAGTAACAGATTTGAAACGTATAAAAGTCATTTTTTGTGTGAATAACCCACTGTTACTCAAAACATAAAAGTTGTAGATAACATTTTAACTTAAATTCGGCCGCAAGAATGGGATCATTTTGACTTGTAGAACTCAAGATATTGTATCTTTCGCGGGACTGTTGTAATTATGAAAACTGCTGGACTGAATAGTATGGACAAATTGATAATTTAGCTGCTGCTATGTAATTTTTGACCAAGTGGGACCCACAAAACTTGTTAGTACAGATGAATACCTTTCCGGGGATATAAAGAAGTTAATTTTTCGACTTACGAATAATGAATTTTTAAAAGGGGCTAAGTTATTAAAAATCCTATCAGCACTAGGGTAAAAAGTATAAACATGTTTTACACTTTATAAAAATTGGACCTTTGATACATTTTTGAACCACCTAATATATTTTTGAACCCTCAGGTTTAATGTGAACTTTTTAGCTAAAACTTGACCCATGGGCTAAAAATTGAACCTTAGGCTAATCTTGGACTTTCATAATACATGTTTGGACTTAGAGACAAATATAGGATTATTACTTGAATTTTGATAACTTTTAAATGCTAAACTAAAACTTGTAATATATTTAGGAATTATGTACCAAGCATAAGTAAGATCATAATTTATATACACCTAAAATGCATCAATATTTATTTTCAAAAACCTAAGACAAGCGTATATCTATTTTAGGTTCATCGTAGAGCTTGCGTGACTATTTTTATCCACTTGTTGTTCTGTGTTACTTCCTTTATTTACGGTGAGTTCATAGCCTCGCCTTTACTCATTTTAATGTTTTATAAACCTCGCGAGGGGGATACATGCTAGTTTTTAAAACTGAATACAAGTAGCTTTTGGTATGCTTGACCCGATACATGATTATAGTTATTGAGTAAACTTTTGCTGCTTAAAGCCCCACATTTCATGAACCGTTAATTCCGTTGGGAACGCTAGTATTATGAATATGCATATTTGGCCTGACAAGCCTGTCCGGATGAGTAGTGCTCATATTTAAACGGGTAGCATAGTATTTAGAAGATCTTGGTAAAATTTGCAAACTTACCACTTGGGGGACATTACTTATCACAGTTAAGGTTCGGTGCCATGAGCTCAAACTATAATCATATTATACGACTTGTATATGCATTACTTGTCGCCCGATGAATAATACTTGTATTCAACTTATTACTTATTAAACTCTATGGATTCACTCCACTTTATGTTGACTTTTTAGCATGTTTTATCCCAGGTCCGTAAGTGACTTTCGGCTTGGATGGGCGACGCAAGGAATGGATATCTATATGATGGCTCATGTTTAAATAAAAGTTTTCATTCGATAATGTTCTAAACTTCTAAAACTTATGTATCTTTTGACTATGTTAAAAACTTTTGGGACCTCATTGACTCTGGTAAATTATCGAATGTGAATTTCAAAACGACTTTGTTTTAAAGTTGTTTACTATATTTGTACAATGCGACTAATATATAGCACCCCATGTTGTATTCCGCTGCGTTCCTGAAATGGGGGTGTTATAGACAGTTCACTACTACAAGCTTGTGATAGTTAAAGAGAAAGGCCTACCTGCAATCCCTTTCTGAAGGAATGTAATGGAGGAGAGATGCAGAAAGAAAATATGATGAGAAGATTCACAAATGAATGGACATGCTTTAATTAGCATAAAATGTGTAACATTGGCTATCTTGGTGTATCATTTGAAGATTGGGTCAAGGTAAAATTTGGAAACGCTCCGTTAAGTAAACAGGCCGAAATTAAATTTTGAGACGATTGGGTAAAGGCGAATTTTTCACAAGAAATGCAACATTACTTCCCTTTCTCAATGTATCCAAAGGGAAGGGGGAACTTTGTAGCTTTGCGGTCATCATTCACTACATGGAAAGGAACACAGCTAGAAATGGAAACGGATGGGCGATTCTGAGTAGAACCAACCTAAGAACCATGGCATTGAGTCTCACTTAAAGACTCGTAAATAAACAAAAGTGCTTTTTTGGGAGACAACCTGAATTATCCTTTTCTTTTCCTTTTTATTATTGTAGATTGGTTTGATTGTTGTGTTATGACTTTTTGCAGGTATTAGAGAAAGAAGGATGGTTTGGAAACACACCAAGGAGTCTTTCACTCCTGGAATTCGCCTCAGAGAGTTTCTACGACGTAACTTGCTGTTTAGGCTACGCCGTAACCATCGTCAGATATTTGAAGTTTTGTCTAGTGTCATTACCTACGCCGTAACTCAATCCATGTGTTTACGTCATAACTTTCTCCTGTACCAGAAAAATTTCATTTTTTTAAAATAACATGCATACTATAACCTTGTATAAGTTTTTAAATGAACTTTGTGGGTGTGTTCCCTGTAAATCCTCACGATACTTCCCTCGTCCACCCGGGACACTGAGTGGTTTAAAAGGCTTGTTGCATACGCTAAATGCAACCGTGATTCCTAAGAAAGTGGGTTAGGATTTTTTTTTTATTTTCTGTTTATTTTTAGATATATGCTTGTGGGTAGTGTCGTGACTTCAGGGATTTAAAGTTTGCTCATTAGGCGAAGCAAAGGCACATTTTCTCAAACATGATCCTTCTATCATTTTTCAAGAGAAAATTTCAGGGGAGTTCTCATTCTAATTCTAATTTTCTCCTTTATTATTGCATGCTTTCGTACAAAAAGGACTTTGTACATTTCAAGTGGGGGGACGGGAGTAGAATTATTACTTAAACTTTATTTTTCCCATAGTTTCTAGTTTGTTTTGAAAAAAATTATGCCATCTTTAAAATTTTGACATGTTTTTCTTAACCTAACTAGAATAGACCTTATCCAAGCGCACTATAACCTTTGATTTCCTTGGTGAGATTTAGCCTTTCCATTTTCCCATATTACTCAAATCCACCAAATATTGAGTGTGCTGGTAGTTTGTAAACTTTAGAACTTGACTTTTACATCATTTCGAGACCATAGACGAGTAGTGTGTAAAGTTAGCTTGATACATTTGGAAAGGACATTTTGAGAAGGCAATGTTTAGGATTTACACCAAACAACCCATATGTGTTTAATTGTGTATGTTTATCGATTAGTAACCTCGACTTCTCGACCCCCGTGTTAAACCCTTTTGATGCACTCACCTTTAGTGCAAGATACCCCTAGTTACACCCTTTTAAGCCATTCTTTTCGTTTCTTCACCCATATAATGTATTGTTTCGTTATACCTATTCACCTTAGCCTACCGTGTAGTCTTAGTTTGTGATTGAGAAATTTCCGTTTGCTTAAGTTTGAGGTTTGGGTAGAGAGATTCGGGAATCACGCCTAAATTGAAGATATATTTTTGAAGATCATTGAAGACCTCCCATATTCCTCATATATGATTTATCTCAAGTGAGGGGATGATTTACTTGTATATATTAGTTTAAAAAAATGGTAGTTTTATTTATTCATTTGTTGTAAAACAAGGTTAGTGCAAGTATCATTAGCACTATTCCTTAGTGATGGAGCTGATTAGACTAGAATCGAGATCCTACCTCGATCACATTTGATTGAAGATTGAAGTTGGTGGCTTATCTACATCAACTATTTGTTGAAGACCAAGTTAGTGTGCACCTCACCATATGACATCTACATTGGCACACTAACTTGTTACATCATGATCCGGTTTTTGCGTCTTGAAGCTTGGTCCTTGGATGGATGGTGGGCGGTGACAACTCGATCATAGGCTAAGACTATTTGCTTGTTTATTTTTATTTTTCACCATTTATGTGCACCCCATGTCTTATCCTACCCTTTAGTCATGAACCATACTTAGCTGAGGGAGCGAGCAGTCATTGGTGTCTTGTCCATGGATTTGGTCATGTATCGATTGTCTTTGTCGCCTTCGCCGTAGTATGCTACTAATGACAAATCACCCATAGCCTTATTAATTTATTCACCCAACGTGGCCTTTAAGGATTGTCTTGACCTTAGCTCTAGTTGTGGAGATTTGTGTAACTGCCAAGCCTATGATAGAATACATGCTACGACCGTGCAATGAGAGACCACCCCGAAATTGACACTTAGATTAAAGAGAGTATGAGTGTTTTCTTCCCATTTTGTGAGGTGTTCGGCATTGATAAATTCTAGCATAGGAAGTTTTTAAACTCATATTTTCCAAGTCTCTTGGGAGATATCTTTTTAAGGATGATTCTAATAAGGTCTACTTGAGGGCAAGTAGAGTTCAAGTGGGGGGACATTTGATAACATCAAATAGTGCTGATATTTTAGTGTAAATTTCCCCCTAATATGCTCAGCATTTATGTCATTTTACTGGAATATATACTCTTATTCGCTTATATTTCATTTTCAGTTTAATAATGAACATTGGAACGAAGAGACGCGGATTTAGAAGGTTATTAATGAAAATACACAAGAGTATACTGACCAGACAAGAGTTACGGCGTAATTTCATACTCTACTTACGCCGTAACTTTGAGTTATACTAGAAGACCAAAGTCAACGTTGATCAAGGTTACGGCGTAACTCGTACAAAAGTTACGCCGTATATATTTCTCAATGACTTAGAAGATTTTTATAGTCCAAGAAGTTACGATGTAACCACTTGTAAGGTTACGGCGTAAACTCGTGTACGAGGGTTCTACGTTCGTAAACTACTTAGGGGTTACACCGTATATATGTCTCCAAGAGTTAGAAGAATTTCGTGACCCAAAGAAGTTACGGCGTAACCATCCACATGGTTACGGCGTAAAACCATGTGCGAAAGTTCTACGATAGGTTACGCCGTAGAGTCATCACTGAGGATAAGATCGACCATGATTCAAAGGTTACGACGTAACTAAGCTTAGTGGTTACACCGTAACTTAGTCGAGGCTATAAATACCAGCCCTAATTCCGCATTTTTTACATATCTTTTCACCACACAAAACCAGAAGGCGAATTAGGGGTTGAAGAAGGACGTTATTCAGCAGCATACAACCCATTTCCAAGGGAGAATTCATGCACATAATTCATAAGTTTTAGTATTTCATATTACGTTTGTGTATTTAATTCCATGTCTTCATTTATAATGTTAAACATTGAATTTACTGCATGTTTTAATATGATCGGCTAAACACCTTTGGTGATAGCCTAATTATGAAATTGTTATTGCAATGAGTTAGTTTTATCATTTTTGTTTCGCTTTATAGGTATGCTTTCTTTGTTTATTCGTGACACCTTTGTTTTGGTAGTATGGATGCTTGGTAATATCTAGGACACGGGAGAATTGACCATAGGACCCTAGTGAAGTAGATTGCGAAATAGTGGTAAGAATTGACCATAGGACGCCCACATTCTTGTGTGAGACTGGACCAAAGAATCACTTACTAAGCGGAAGTACTGAAGAAGTTAAGGGGGGAGTCTAAGTTTCGACAGGCCTGGTTCCCCATAGAATAAGTCTTAGATTATAGCGGTGCGTAATGACTCTTCCATAGGGTAAACCCACGACCTCTCGTAATCATTAGGTTACAGAATAGGACGCTATGGAATTTAGGCTAGGCGAATTGCTCAACTGAGTTTAGTGACTTAAATCCCCGTATGAAGCGATAGAAAACCTTAATTAGAAAACGTAATCATGGCATAACGAGATTAGTAATTAGGTAAGCACATTTCTCTCTATTGATATCTCTTCACATTTTAATTGCTTTTATTTTATTTCATTTCCTTAGTTTAATTAAACGAATTATAAAACCTCCTTTTAAATCAGTGACAATTAGAACTTAGTTTAGATCCGCACGCATAGCTCTTGGGACCACCTCGGCTTTACCGACAACTACACTATACACGATCGGGTACACTGCCCGTTAGTGCATTAGGTAGAATTTAGGTAGACGAGTACTTATAAATATTAAAACCTGGTTAGAAATCCTGCATCAGTTAGCCAAATAAAAATCAAAATAAAAAGATAAAAACTAAGTTAAACCTAAATTAAAATATTAACAGATAAAAATGTTAAACAATTCACTCCCCGGTAGCGACGCTAAAAACTTGATATGCTTTCGTTGTAGGTATAGATTATGTTATCAAGTTTTAAATTTATATTTAGCCGACTTAACGTATAACAAACACTAACGGGCAGTGTACCCGATCAATGCAGTCTAGTTGGGAAGTAGAGTGTCGATCACTAAGAGTGGAAATTTAACACTTAAATATCTATCAGTATTTTAATTCTAAAGTTAGTTCTAATTAAACCTAATCTAACGCAAGGGGGTTTTCAGCCTGAGAGACTGGCACGATGTTTAGATTAATTAAAACTGTAAATAAAATCAATGAGGCGAATAACACACACACAGAGATAGAAACACAGATAACAAATAAGAGGTTAAGCCGATAGTAAGGAAGATGTATTCGCTAATTGTTTAGTTATATATGATGAGTACTAATTCTGTTCTTTCTCTTTGGTTGCTTACGTGTTTGCGTATCTCGTGCCAATGTTTAGACCAACCTAAACGTCTAGATTTTGGTTTTTAAGTCTTCTCAACGGAAAAGTCCTGCCACGATTAACAGAAATCCACATAAAGTCTACCTTAATGATTATCAATTTATTAATTAACAACTTAGGGCTTACATTAATCATGCAAATGATATTAATGAATTAATAATGTAATCAAAAAATACACATAAGCATCCAATAAAACATCATATAATCCTTGATGAGTGAAAATATTAAGCACGAATCTAATGAAAGAAAGAGTACGCTAACCAAATAATTAAAGAGTACTAATACAAATTAAGTGAATCTTCCTATGAAATTATGCACTAGCAGGACTTTCTTATTGCTCTGATTTTGTCCTTCTGGTTGTGTCTTTGTGTGGTCAGACGTCGCCTCTCGTAGGTACTGTGTGTCAAAAACTCAGCTGTGAATGGGGTATTTATACATTCTGGAAGCAGAGGCGATACGGCGTATCCATTAATGAGATACTCCGTATCTCGGTAACTTAGCGTGGGGTCTAAGATTATTATATTCTGAAATATTCGTACACCGCCATATGATACGGCGCATCTTGTCTTCTTATCTTGGAAATCTGGTGAAGTCTTCAAGATAGATATGGCGCATGTTGTTGATGTGATGCAGCGTATCATGGGCAAAGCAATGGTCTTCATATTCGTCTAAGTGTTGGTATACGACGTTTCCGTCTAGAATGATATGGCGTATTGATGGCTCCATTTAGTACCCAAGCGTCCTTAAACAAGGATTTGAATAGAAATTATCATAAGTGTCATATACCCTTGAACGCTCTCAGGTCACTGATTGAACAGTCACTCAGTGAGCTATCTTCGAGATGCCTAGGACAAGTCTAAGAAAAAGGATTCTCCATTCAGTGAGGCGGAACTCCCTAAATGGCACCTAAGCCAAAGAAGAAGATAATGGGTTCAGTGAGTGATGGCAATAACTCTCTGAACCCTAGTCTCCTCAACAACTATGAAGAATGAAGACTGAAGATTAAAGACCAAAGACTGAAGAACTTGAAGACTGAAAGAAAGGCGGGACAAGGCGGGAAAGGTTTTTAGAGATAAGGAGAAGTCCTTATTAGGCTGAAGTCAAACTTTCCCTGAAAGGCTTCATAACAAAAACAGTGTCATTACTGTTACTCAGAAAGCACTATTGTCCTATACCCAAAATAGGTTATTGTAATAGTAAAAAAATACATCAGTATTTTTTCCTGATTAGCCTAGGTCATCTTTTTTCTTGTAATTAACGGTTACTCTTTTTACTTGTCTATAAATAGAATCATAACGGAGTAAAAGTGGACAAGTTTGTGCAATTAATGCTTAGACATTTACAAACCACTTTTACTCCTCCAAAGAGCAACCTATTCCCTAAGATAGCTCAGTGGTTCCTTATAGTTGCCACTTAAGCTTAGCATAAGTTTAGAGAGGAGACAATACCATACTTGTCATTTCAATCCCAAGTGTTTTTTCCGCAAACACTTGGGTATAGATTCTTTTGATTAACTTTTAATAAGAATTTAAACGTTGAAAAACTCTTGTCTTTATCATTTACGTTTTTACTTATTTATTTAGTTAATCAATACATTACTAAGTCATGGAACACAGTTAGCTTAACTTTGTAGTTAATTTTAATCGTGTCAGGGGAACAACAAGTGGTATCTGAGCCTCTGGTTTATAAAACTTTTCAAAAACTAAAGAGTGCTCAAAAGGTTTTTAAAACCAAGATCCTACCATGGCTGATAATAATGTACCCCAACTAGTTGACAAAAAAGGAGGAAGCTATTCAGCTTTCGCCCCTAGACTAGAATCTGGTAAATTTAGCAAGTGGAGAAAGCGTATGCTTTGCAACTTGACTGTTATGGAACCATACTACATCACATGTATCAATGAAGGTCCCTTTGTCCCTAAGACAGCTGAAGGGTTACCTAAACCTGAAGCTCAGTGGACAATTGATTAGAGAAGGGTGGTTAACCAAGACCAATGCCTGAAAAGCATCATTATATCTTGTCTTCCTGACGATACAATGGAATCAGTCATTAACTGTAGAACAGCCAAACAAACTTGGCCTGACTTGGTTCACAGCTTTGAGGGCCCCACAGATACCAAGGAAAACATGATTATGGACCTGAAACTTGAGTATAACACTTTCAGGGCCAAAGATTCAAAAAGTCTCTCTCAGGCCTATACAAGATAAAAAACCTTAATCAATGAACTATCAAATGATGGTGTTGTCTTGTCTAAGCATGAAATCAATGTTGGCTTTCTCAAAAGTCTCCCTAAGAAGTAGTTAAGCTTCTCTCAGGGTCTTACGAATGCTAATCACATTCAAAATCTAAAGCTCCCTAAGATCTATGGGAAGTTTGTCTACGAGGAAAACTTAATCTCAAGGAGATACCCAGACTCAAAGAAAGCTCTTGAGACCAAAAAGGCCCTGAAAACCATACCCTTATCTACTGCCTTTTATTCTAATGGTGTTGTGCAGGATTTCCAAGAGAATTCTGATGATGAGGCTGATGAGAGAACTAGTGAGGAGTACCTAAATGACTTTCACCCTGAATTTCAAGAAAGGGCACTCCTTGCTAACTCTAAAAGTTTTATTAAAATAAATCAGTCAAACTTTTCTAAAGCAAAAGCAAATGAAATCATTCAATGTTTAAAATGTGGTAAAAAGGGTCATTTTGCAAAAGACTTTTTCTAAAACCACCTCAAAACCCTCATATAAATTCTTTAGTAATAGTTCCTCTTCAGGAACTAGCAAGTTTCAACCAAAAATGCTTCAGTCTACTCAACATTTTCAAAACAAAAATGTTCAAAATGATCAAAAAACTTTGAAGCTAAGTATAGAAAAGCTAAAACTAAACTTGCTCTCCTTGAGGCTACCCCCTCAGTATCTCAAGCTCCTCAAACCACTAAACCTGTTCAAACAAAGAACAAGGTACTTGTGGCTGAGGCCTATGACTGGGATGAAGAAGATGTCTCCTCAGATGATGAAGAAGTAAGAGTCAGTGCACTAATGGCACTTTCAGATAATGACCAGTTGGCTTTTGGAAAAACCCATGCAAGAAATGGAGAGTGGGTTAACATCACCATGAAGAAGGTAAATATTTCACTATCTATGGATGATTATTCTGACTGGCAATCTTACTTGAATTACATAAATGTTGATCTTAAGTTTGTTGAAGAGCAAAGACTTAATTTGTTGTCAAAATACAATAAACTTGTTCAAGAATTAAATAAGTGTAGAGATGAACTACTTGTCTTAAAACAAGCCAAGCTAAAAGTTGTTACACTTCAAATTCAAAACACTAAAATTTGGAAACAAAACCAAGCTCTTCAAACTGAACTCAACAAAGAAAAGGCTGTCATTGAAAGCTGGACAACAAAGAATCCTAAAGTCTATGAAAATGTTAGTCTTATTCCTAGTTCTAAAAAGAAAATCATAGGAGAAGATCAACTCATTGAATCCCTCAGTGAGAATCATAGTGAAAAGGCCTTTATACTAGCTGGCATATCTTTTGAACAAGAAATGGAACCCAAGTCTAGTGACTGGGTTGAAAGAAACAACCCAGACAGTAAGTTACCTAACTTTGAGACAGGGAAAATCTTGCAACCTGAAAGTCAGGCTATCAAAGATATGCTTGGACTCACTGATAAACCTAGTAACACTGAGTCTATCAATGAGTCTAAATCAGAATCACAAACACCTCTCCCACCACTGAAAGTCCTTTAGGGAGCAGCACCATGCTCAGACCTAACACCTTTAGTTTACTCTTAACATTCTCCAAAAAAGAAGTCAGGATTGGGTAGAACCATCCTAAAGAGACCCACACCTGAAGTCTCCGTTCCCACATATGACTCAACACCTTCAGTCTCAACTGAGGTGAACACTAAAAGCCCTGATTTAAAATATGATCAGTTGGTTGAGCTTGTCAAGAAGCTGAGTGAAAAGATTGAATCATCTGAAAAACCTCAATCTAAGATAAAGGAACTCAAACCAGCTTTCTCAAGCACCTCCAAACCAAAATCTTCACCAAAACCTCATCAAATATGTGAACTGTGTAACTATAAAAATCATTCCACTGATGATTGTTATAGAATCCTCTTTTGCATGATATGCAAAAAGGAAGATCACATGACTTCTGATCACTTCTCATACACAGTCTCATCCAATGTTGCAACACACTTTAAAGCACATGCTTTTTAGTATCATTCTGATTCTAAACAGAAACAAAGGAAACAGGTAAAGCCTTTTTCACCTTGTCCTCATTGTGGTTTCAATTACCATCATCCTGATGATTGTCTAATGGATCCTTGCTGTGACATATGTGGAGATCCCTCTCATGACACCTCAGGAGATGAAAAGGTCATTCAGGCTACTGAGTCCACATCAACAACCAAATGTAAAGTCTGTGGAAGCACAGTCCATACCAGCGCTGACCATGCATCAATTGTATCTTTCAAAAAGGCCATCAAAGCCAAGCCCACCAAGAAGTGGGGTCACAGATAAACTGACACAGTTTACTATTTGTGCAGAGACATGCCAGATAGCCTGTTTGGCATCTAGACAGTGGATGTTCAAGGAGCATGACTGGTGTGAAGGAATATCTGCACAAATATGTTAAGGAACCAGGACCTAATGTGGTATTTGCTGACAATTCATCATGTCTCTCTAAAGGTTATGTTTCAGTAAACTGTAGTGGAATAGTTTTACTAGGATAGCTTAAGTTAATTGACTTAAGTACAATCTTATCAGTGTCAGTCAACTATGTGATGCTAAATATATAATTCAATTTGATGATAATCAAGGTACCATCTTTAATGTAAATAAAGAAGTAGTTCTTATTACACAAAGAAGGCAGGATGTTTATGTGTTAGATATGTCTACTCAAACTCAGAATGGAACTTGTCTCTTTGCTAAAGCCACAGAAACTCTAAACTGGCTTTGGCATAAGAGACTCTCCCATCTAAATTTCAAAAACATAAACAATCTTGTCAAACATAAACTGGCTTTGTTTATGTGTTTTCAAAGGATAAACCCTGCTATGCCTGTGAAAAAGGTAAACATCATAGAGCATCCTTTAAAACCAAACAAAACTTCTCCATCAAAAGCTGCCTTCATCTTCTCCATATGGATCTCTTTGGACTTGTCGGTCCAATGTCCATTCATTATGAGAAGTATACTCTGGTCATTGTGGATGAATACTCAAGATACACTTGGGTTTACTTCCTGACCAAAAATAGTCAGGCAGCTGAAACAATCATGTCCTTTGTCAGGAACATTGAAAACCAAAATGACATGAAAGTCAAACAAATTAGGACTGACAATGGGACTGAGTTTAAAAACCATGATCTTGAGTGTTTCTGTGACGAGAAAGGAATTTCTCAAAACTTCTCTTCTCCTTACACACTTGAACAAAATGGTGTTGCTGAAAGGAAGAATAGAACACTCATTGAGGCTCCTAGGACAATGCTAAATGAATCAGTACTATTCAAACAATTTTGTACTAAAGCAGTTAAGACTGCCTGTTATACTCAAAACAGACCTATCATTGTCAAAAGACATAGCAAAACGCCTTATGAGATATTCAAAGGAAGAATCCCTGACACAGCTATTTTCATGTATTTGGGTGTCCTGTGTTTATTCATAATCACAAGGATCATTTAGGGAAATTTGATGCAAAAGCTGATGATGGATACTTTCTAGGATACTCTCTTGTCTCTAAAGCCTTCAGGGTGTTCAATACAAGGAGACAACAAACTGAGGAAACATTTCATGTCACCTTTGATGACAGTACTGAAGCCATCAGATTCTCAAACACCTCTGTGGAAGAGATAGGAATTGATGATTCATCAAGATACCCTCCTGACGAATATCATCCTGATAGTAATCCTTCCATTCAATATCAAGCAGATGCTGATATATCCTATTACATTGTTCCTCAAAACCTCCCTATCCAACCATCACTGAGTTTATTGAAGCATAGAGAAATCAATCTGTCTAAACTAATTGTTCAGGAACCTATCAATCTCAGTGATCAACTAGGTCAGTCAGATACTCAAGATCCTGAAGATCTTCAAGTTTCTGCACCTGAACCTACACCACCACCCAATCAGGCCTCTACAAGTTTAAATCAATATCCAAGACCTCAGGACAGTTGGACTAGGTCTAAAGATATAAAACTTGTCAACATAATTGGAGAGCCCACTGAAGGAATGCTTACTAGAAGCATGGCTGCTAAACTTAAGGCAGCCTCAGCCAATGAATGTCTATTTGTGGACTTCATCTCCAATATTGAACCTAAGAGTGTCAAAGAAGCACTGAAACATCCTAGTTGGATTCAGCCTATGCATGATAAACTTGAATAATATGACAGAAACAAGGTAATGACCTTGGTCAAATGTCCTCAGGATGTTTCTATCATTGGCATGAAATGGGTATTCAAAAACAAAACTAATGAAAATGGCATAGTCATTAAAAACAAGGCCAGACTTGTTGCCAAAGGTTATAATCAACAAGAAGGCATTGACTATGATGAAACATTTGCACCTGTTGAAAGAATGGGATCCATTAGGATCTTCCTTGCATATGCAACCTACATGAACTTCAAAGTATATCAAATGGATGTAAAAAGTTCCTTCCTCAATGGATCACTAAAAGAAGAAGTTTATGTTCAACAACCTCCTGGATTTGAAAGCAGTGAGTTTCCTGACTATGTCTGCAAGCTTGAAAAAGCCCTTTATGGACTGAAACAAGCTCCTAGGGCATGGTATGAAACTCTTTCAGCGTTTCTCATCCAAAACAAATTTGTCAGAGGCAAGATAGACAACACCCTGTTTATCTATAGGACAAAAGAAGATGTCATTCTTGTTCAAGTGTATGTGGATGACATCATATTTGGCTCAACAAATTAAAAACTTTGCAAACAGTTTGAAAAACTGATGTCAAAGAAATTTGAAATGAGTATGATAGGAGAACTCACTTACTTCCTTGGACTACAAATCAAGCAGACTGATAAGGGAACCTCTATCAGTCAAGAAAAGTACACTAGAAGCCTACTAAAAAAGTATGAGCTCAGTGACTGTGCTTCAGTGAAAATTCCAATGGTTCCCCCAAACAACCTAGGTCCTGACCTTGCTGGTAAACCAGTAAATCAAACTCTATTTAGAGGAATGATTGGGTCACTGATGTACCTACTAGCATCAAGGCCTGACATCCAATTTTCAGTCTGTTTATGTGCCAGATATCAGTCTGACCCAAGAGAATCACATCTCACAGCTGTAAAAAGGATCATCAGGTACCTAAAAGGTACTTCAAATCTTTGATTGTACTACCCTAAATGTTCAGGTTTTGATCTCAAAGGGTACTCAGACTCTGACTATGCAGGTTGCACATGGATAGGAAAAGTACTTCAGGCTCCTGCCAATTCCTTGGTGGTAAACTAGTCTGTTGGAGTACAAAGAAACAACAATTAGTTGCCATGTCCTCAGCTGAGGCTGAATATGTTGTAGCAGCCAGTTGTTGTGCAAATGTGTTATGAATGAAAAGTCAACTCAGTGATTATGACATCCATTACAAGATGGTTCCCATCTTCTGTGACAACACAAGTGCCATTGCTATTTCAAACAATCCTGTTCTGCATCAGAGAACCAAGCATATTGATATCACATATCATTTCATCAGGGACCATGTCATGAATGGTGACATTGAATTACACTTCATTCCTACTGAATATTAGCTAGCTGATATATTCACCAAACCATTAGATGAACCAACCTTCACAAAACTGAAAGTTGAATTGGGGATGTTGGTTATTAAGAACCAGTCCACAGACTAAACCTATCCAACTTAGTGTAAATAATGATAACCATTGGTCCCTGACTCAACAAATCTCTTAGTGAATAAGCATCTTATGTCTCAATGAATAACCTTACCTAAACACCCACACACTGAATGAAAAGTCATTCAAGGCCTCAAGACATCAAGAAATGACATTCAATGCTATACTAAATGCTCTAAGTATTTAGTTAGTAAATGTCCGAGGTTGGTAACTGAACACATATTTAATATAGGAATATATGTTCTTTTACCTTCTGGCATCCACATCTTGGGCCCCCACATCATCACCACACATCCCACTTGGCATTAAATGCCTCTCCTCAAAAGTAATATCTTTTGAAATTATATGTGGTGACGTCACACTGCAAAATGCACTTTTGCAGAACAATGCGATAGTTCACCTTAACAGTTGCGCAAAACCCAGAAAGTGGATGGTGGCATTTAATGCGGATATCAAACGGTTATACAAAACAGTTTTCAAATTTTTAATGAAAATTCGCAATATTACAAAAACCACCCCTCCTCTCCACTTCCTTATAAATACTCACACAAAAATTAACACACACGCGCTTTGAAATATTAATCAAACTCTTGCTATTTTTTCTCAAAACCTATGTGTGTTCTTAATCTCATAACCAGTTTTTCATTCAAAATCAAGACCTTTCTTTTATAATGACTACTTCTAGGGCTAATACCTACGCACCAAATGTGGAATTCGAATTAGAGAGCGTGGACATGACCATAAATAATGTTGTAGGGAACTTTGCCTATCCGGAAAAATTTTCGGCCTATAAGAATCTGGTAAAATACCTGCAAAATTGCTTTCTCTCTACGGCATTTACCAAGACACCCTCAGTCATATACCATGACTACTTGAGGGAGTTCTGGTGTACAGTGGTGGTCACCAACCCTGATGTCACCTAGGACTCCATCATTACCTTCTCAGTGAAGAATGGGAGGAAAACCCTCTCCTTAGACTACCAAACCTTCATCAAAGCAACAGGACTTGATTTCACTGAGACCTTTGACCCTCAACCCTCAGAAAGTGAAGTAAAGGTCGAATTGCTTTTACTTGGGCCACATGACGATAAACACCTTGATGTGGCCCCAGGGACTCTATTGGCTAAAGCCCCCATCATAAAAACATGGTTTCCTGCCGTTTGGAGGATATTGATGACTTTTATCATTCAGGTCCTTGGTGGGAAAAAA
The DNA here is from genome assembly GCA_021014915.2 of Artemisia tridentata subsp. tridentata. NCBI lineage: Eukaryota > Viridiplantae > Streptophyta > Magnoliopsida > Asterales > Asteraceae > Artemisia > Artemisia tridentata. The sequence goes on along the minus strand of CP139507.1, from coordinate 377,370,707 downwards.
TCCTCCACGGAGCAATTGAACACTTCTCAACAAATGATAGTGTTCAGTCTCCTGGAGGGTAGAAAAATTGATATTGGAGAAATTATCTTTAAAGACCTCACAGTCAAGCTCTCAGGGAAATCCAGGCAAAGACACATGTCTTACCCTAGGTTCATTTCTTGTGTGCTTCAAGACCTATTCGGCTCTGAGTATGTTAGGCCAAATATACAGGGATCTGACCCTGATGTCTTACACAAGGCCAATTACTCAAGAGACCTCACTAAGGTTACACAAGTTGCCTTGACCACCTACATGTTGATGGTCATTCAGGGTGCTGATACCATATCACCAGTGCCTTCTCCTTCCAAGAAGGAGAAGAAGAAAAAGAAGAAGGGGTCCAGGAAGGTGGTTCAACCCAAACCACTCGACACTGAGACCTTTGCTTCACAGCCTGAGAAAAGAAGGCTTAAAAAGTCCCAGCCCACTAAGACACCCATTGAGGAGGCCAGTACCCAATTAACCAAAGAACAAATGCCAACGGAGGGTACTAAGAAATCACACTCAGTGTCCTTGGGCAAACCCTCTCCTAAAGACTTTGCTGACATACACAAGTCTGTGGAGTCAGGAACCATTCAACAATCACTTCCCGATGAAGGCATTCGTACATCACCGCTTTTGCCTGAGGGAGAAAAGGGTCCTGAATCCTTAGTAGAGCAGCACTACTCTACCGAGAAGGGGACCTAAACCCCCTCACATCCCATTTACAGCTCTGATAAATCACAGTCAGAGTCTTAGGGAGGACTGGTCCCTATATATTCATCAGGGCAACACAACCTTGGTGGAAAGGGGGACCTCAACATCTCACATCCTGCTTATGGCTCTGATAAGTCACAATCAGAGTCTCAGGGAGTACCACTCCCTATATCTTCGTCAGGGTAACTAAACCCTGATGGAAAGGGGGGCCTAAACATCTCATTTCCTATTGATGGTACTGGCTCAAACCTACCAATCCCTGAAGGAACCTCAGGGGACAAAGACTCAGGGGGCATGCAACCACCCGTTGATATGGAACCTACACCCCCTCAATGCATTGTGCATACCTCAGGAACTGACTCTGCGGACCAGGCAGAGACAACCCACTCTATTCACCTGAAGGGGTCAGGACCTGGCCATAACGAAGGCAAGCCCTCTTCTGAGGGGGAGCCGGATATAGCTCTGGTTCCTACTCTTGTTGACTTACAAATGTTTATCAATGATGAGTCAGAAGAGGAAATGGTTGAATTTGAGGATGATTAGGTTCTAGCTGCAGGGGAAGACATGGATACTGATGACCAACTTCTTACTTACAACGCCCCTCGGCACACTGAGCAACCAACTTCATCTTCTCCTCCTGAAGAACAAGAATCTCACCATCACCATCATACATCATCATCATCATCATCATCAAAAAACTCATCAGGCTCCCCAGACTCTGCTGCGGCAGTCCCTGACTATCTGCAGAAGTATGACGATATGCTCCCACTCACTGAAAGGCAGCTGGTCAAGTTCTTGAGGAAGTCGAACACTGCCCTCTTTAATGAGCTAATCAACGAGCAATGGGATCAGCACACTAAAGCAGCAGCCTTTCAGGGCTGCTATTGAAGGCTCACAAGGTCAACTCCACCAGGTCATTGCTTCTACTGACAAACACGTCAGTGACCTGAAGACTACCATTGAGAAACTGGGTCTTGATCAAAGGACGCAATTCAACAATTTGCTTCAGTCTCTTGGTGTCATTCAAGCAGAATTTAAAGATGACTCAGTTCTCATCACCAAACTGACTGAGTTTATGGATTCCCAGAAGACCACATCCTCCACAATTAGTGAACTTCTCAGGCTCCTCAAGGAGGTGGATCTTACTACTCTCAGGTCTCAGCAGGAAGCCCTTCACAAGTCTGTCTTTGATAACCAAGGATGCCTGACCCAACTCTCCACAGCCTTTGACCAGCTCTCTGCCAAACATAATGAGCTGGTCAGCCACTACACCACCAAGGTCACCCAACTCTCCGAGGCTCAGGTCACCATGGCCACAGAAATCTCCTCACTGAAGATAGAGACCTCGGAAATTAAGAGCATGGTTTCCACCATTCTGACAGTTTTTCAGTCCTTTCAAGTTCCCCCAGCTCCTAAATCAACAGATGCTTCCACTGCAGGTCCAGCATCTATTGAGGGGGAGAAACCTACCTCTGATGAACCAGTTCCTGAGCCTACAACTGAAGTCATCACTGAATTCGTCCCTCTTTAAAGCTTCATGCCAGGAACTACAATATCTTCAGCACTGGTTGTTGCCACAACTCCTATTCCAACTAAAGCAACAACAAACACAGCGTTCCCAGAATCCTCCTTCAGTACACCCCCACCCACTGACAAAGGGAAGGGAATCAAGGATACTGAAGATTCACCTCCCAAACTGGTTAAGGCACCAAGAGAAGTGCGTCCTGACCCTGATGCACCAGTGCTCATGGAAATCATCTTGCATAATGGGAAAATATTCAAGGGAACCAATGAAGAAGTGGGTGCTGTCTTGGAAGAAGAGGATATGATCAAGGCTGAATTGCTCAGTAAGCCAGTTATTGCTGAAGTTGCCAAGGAAGTCATCAGAGAGACTGAGCAGAATATCAGAGGGGAACAGTTCCTTAAACTTCAGGTTGACCTAATCAAAGAACACAACCTGAAGGTCAAACTGAACACTGAAAGGAAGAAGAGGAACTATAAGAGGTATGTCTGGACCATGACGAAGACCAAGGGTGAAGGTCCCATCACTGACATGACTATTCATGCAAACACTAATCCCTTAGCCATAACTGTTCATAGAGGACCAAGGAAGTCTGAGAAGAATGCTCCTTTCAAGTTATCAGCATATGGGATTAAGGGATGGGACATGATGGGACCCATCTTGAAGAAGAAGAAAAAGAAGACCAGGTGTGTCCCTGATCTTCTGGCTACCCTAACAAACAAGTATGAGGAACTGGAAAGGGTAGCCAAAAGTTTAGGAATTGACCATCAGAAGGCGCTGGCTTCTCAGGGACTAAAAATCCCTAAACTAACTCAGAGCACAGGGAGGAAGAGGAAGGAAATAGGTCAAGAACCTGAACAATTCATTGCTGCTCTTCACTGCAACAGAATTCCTCCTAAAGGTGTCAAGTTTATTCCCAACAAAGTGATCAAGCACCCTGAGTTTGGTATCTTCTTTGTTGATGAGTTTGGACAACAAGTCATCCAGAGAGTCAGTGACATACACTTGATTGAGACAACAACCCTTCTGGCCTACAAGCTGATGGCACTCCATGTGAAGAGCCCTGAAAATGATGAGTTCATAAGAATGATAGAGAAGATGATGAGTGAGAGACCCGACAAGCAGGTGTTGGTGTCTAAGAAAGCAAAACTGGAACTCATGGAAATTAAGGAAGTCTGAGTACTTAACCCTGAGTATTACGTTTAGATGATAGGACTGATGTAATGTTTATGAATAAGATGATGGCCCATGTTTATTATATCAGTGTCCTTTAATTGCTTTATAGTATCTTCAGTGTAAGAAGAATCCCAATTGCTCACTTACATTGATCAAACACTTAGGCTAAATTTATATCCAAATAGGTGGAGATTGTTGGGTCCATTCAGTACCCAAGCATCCTTAAACAAGAATTTGAATACAAATTATCCTAAGTGTCATATACCCTTGAACGCTCTCAGGTCACTGAGTGAACAGTCACTCAATGAGTTATCTTCAAGATGCCTAGGACGAGTCTAAGAAGAAGGATTCTCCATTCAGTGAGGCGGAACTCCCTGAATGGCACCTAAGCCAAAGAAGAAGATAATGGATTCAGTGAGTGATGACAATAACTCACTGAATCCTAGTCTCCTCAACAACTATGAAGACTGAAGACTAAAGACCAAAGACTGAAGAACTTGAAGACTGAAAGAAAGGCGGGACAAGGCGGCAAAGGTTTGAAGAGATAAGGAGAAGTCCTTATCAGGCTGAAGTCAAACTTTCCCTGAAAGGCTTCATAACAAGAACAGTGTCATCACTGTTACTCAGAAAGCACTATTGTCCTATACCCAAAATAGGTTCTTGTAACAGTGACAAAATACATCAGTATTTTGTCCTGATTAGCTTAGGTCATCTTTTGTCTTGTAATTAATGGTTGCTCTTTTTACTTGTCTATAAATAGGATCATATGGGAGTAAAAGTGGACAAGTTTGTGCAATTAATGCTTAGATATTCACAAACCACTTTTACTCCTCCAAAGAGCAACCTAGTCCCTGAGATAGCTCAGTGGTTCCTTATAGTTGTCACTTAAGCATAGCTTAAGTTTAGAGAGAAGACAATACCATACTTGTCATTCCAATCCCAAGTGTTTTTTCCACAAACGCTTTGGGTATAGATTCTTTTGATTAACTTCTAATAAGAATTTAAACGTTGAAAAACTTTTGTCTTTATCATTTACGTTTTTACTTATTTGTTTAGTTAATCAATACATTACTAAGTCATGGAACCTGGTTAGCTTAACTTTGTAGTTAATTTTAATCATGTAAGGGGAACAACACGTATCTTCCTTCACTTCAGTAGACTTTTCCAACTTGATCCATTTTGCTCCAATTTACGTCCAAAATAGCTAACTTTCACCAATTGCTTGTTTATAACTTAGATTTACAAAAGTCAGTGATTAAGTATCAATTCTCATATAAAATAATACAAAACAAGCAATATACATAGGATAAATGATGCTAATAATATGTTGTTATTTGATTTCATCACCTCACTCCAACCATCCAACTCTAGTTAGATCACACCAAATCATTATTATACAAAACAAAATCAAACATACAAAAATTTTTGTATTCAGATATGATAAGAGTGGTGGTATAAGGTTGTTTTCCAGAATTAACCTTAACTCTTAAAAGATTATAGAGGTCGGTATACGGCAACCCAAATCTGATGATGGCAATTATGAATGGCAGCTCAGGTCTGAATGTTTTCTTAGGATTTTATTTTATGGATCTGAGTTGTTGTAGGTGGTGTTTTGATGATGATGGTGTTGGCGAGTCTCGCAGCAGTGGGTATTGTGACAGTTGGTGGTGTGATGGTGCTATGATTGTGTTGATGGCTGGGTAGTATATCTGTTTGAAGTAAATGATGAGGGCTTAGAATAATGAAGATGATTATGAATGATGATAAAGAAAGTATATACATATGTTTTTCCATTTTTTGTATTTCTTTTCATTAGTGGATAAATGATGGCGAAGATTAATCGATTTTAAAAATCCAATGAATACCCATTATATGTTTGTTGATGTTGTGTCTTTCTTTCCTATATAGTTAATTTAGTGTAGGTTCCAAAATACCAAGTTTAACACATAAAAAACTAGAATAATCGAGAGAGAGAAAGAGATAAAGAGGGAAAGATGTAGAGAAAAGGTAGAGAGAAATGGTGAGCTTGTTTATTAGAGAGAGAATAAGAATACAAGGCACACACCCTTCTCCAAGTGTGGAGAAGGGTTTATATACTTCTACCTAAGGCTTTAATAGGTTGTGTGATGGGTTAGGCCGAAAACATAGACTATACCAGTTTAAAGCCCAAGCTTGACATTCTCGAGACTAACTATTACACGTTAAACTATTACAAGACTCGTGGGATCGAGAATGATCGCCACTTAAATAAACCATTAATGCTAAAAATCTCCCCCTAAGGGATGATCATTCATCCTATATAAAATGATGGCCTTGATCTTGATCTTGATCTTTGTCGCTTTTTCCTTGAACTTAAGTCTTGTTAATACTTGACTTTTTTTCTTTGTCGTTCCATTCATAAATTGTGATCTTTCATGCAATCTCTTGTCCTATCTTGCCTTTGTCATACCACTCTTGATGTGTCATCATTTGAAGAGAGTAATGAGATAGAAGTAATAAATAGAGAAAGATTGGCTGAAAAAATGAAGGATCCCAAATGTATAGCAAATTGAGTCATAATCAAACCACATCATTACTCTGAGGAGAACCGATTGGCTATTTTTGTACCTCAAACTAAGTTGACTCCAGAACAAATATTTTGGTCCTTAGACTTAGAAAAAATGAAAGCCGAAGAACTTCAAGCCAAAACTCCACCCTTTAGAAAGATAGCTGCAGCAACAGTGTACCCACCCAATACACACATGCACTTAGTTCCTTTAACTCTTCCCACAGAATGTAAAACTCTAATTAGCATATATGTTCTTTGTCAACTATTTGCTGATTTCGATAAAAACATGTAAGAAGCGAATTATGCCAACGGGAATTACTGAAGGGGAAAGGGGCTTTGAACAGACAAAATGGTGCTACTTAACTAAGGTTATTCCATTTTTTAAACTTCTCAAAGAACATTTCGAGGGCATGCAAAAAACCCTTGAAACTGAATAAAAAGAAATGAAAGAAGTGTTTAAAGATATGGAAAATGTGGGAAAACAAAATGCTATTGATCTTAAATGTTGTGAGATTGAAAGAAAGAACATTCTCATCACCAATGAGAATATGAATGCTAGATGTATTGCACAAGATGTATTTTATACTGCTACTGATTCTGCCGTAACTGCTTGTCAATTTCATGAGTTGTCTATTGCATTGAATGTTACCCAAAATCGTGTTGTTGAGCTTGAGGGGGAGAATTTAAAATTTCATGAGAAAATCCAAAACGATGACCATGATAACATGGTCAGGCATTTTTCAAAACTAGAGGTTGATAATCTTAATTTGCAATTAAAATATCAACATCTAGAAGAAAGAATTAAAATCTCAAATGCCAAGACATCTTTGGATGCTCCTGAATTTGATGCATATTTCAAATTAAGCAAATGAGATGAAAAAATTCAAGCTCACACTAACACGATTCAAAAATTGAGGGCCCAAATTGCCCAATCAAAATTGAATAAGAGTGATGTAACTGGCACCCATAAACTGTTGGGAATTAAATGTTCTGAAGATTAGCATTTGGAATTACATGCTCACAAGATTATTACTGCTGAGAAGAATACACTAACAGTACCAACTACTAGTGTATATCTGAAGTCTGCTCAAGTTATAACTAACAGTACTAACTGAAAGTTAGTACTGCTGGTACAAAGAAGGTACTGCTGGTGCTCAGAAGGAAAATACTCCAAGTGTTATTCTACTGCTAGTGCTGGAGATACTACTGCTGAAAGGATAAGTGTCGCGTATTCTACTGCTGACTGGATAAGTATGAAAAAAGATATTTGTATATAAAAGTCAAATATATACGGTAGACAATATCTTTGTTAAGTGATCAGTCAACAAGTTGTGTACACAGATACATGTTGTATCTTTGCTACTGACACACACAAGCTAGCGATTAGACAATACTCAAGTGTGCATGTGCTTAGATATTTTACATATATAGAGAGTTAGTCATTAGTTAGAAAGTGTCTAAGATTTGAATAGTGCTTAATGTAACTATTAGAAAAACTAACTCAGTTGATAGAACAAGATAGAAAATATTTTTTCTTTGTAATAGAGATTCAAGGTTTGTAACCCTAGTGATAGTGAAGATCACTCGTATTATTCTCAATAATATTGAATCGTTTGGTGTTAACATTCATTGTTCATTATCCAACAACAAGCATCACTGTTCAATTTCCATTACCAAATAACCTTCTAAGTGTGGTTAAGTAGATTCCGCATACTTAATCATATTCACTCAAAGTATCACATACACTCGTTTTAAAGGACTTACATCCTATCATAGTGTATCGAATCCTCGCAATTGGTATCAGAGCAAGGCTGATATTTTTGATTTAGAAGAAGAAGAAGAGGAAATGGATGTGGAATCTATTCAGACGAATGTTGCTGCAAAGTTGCCAATCCTCAAACAAAATGAGTTTGACATGTGGAGGTTATGGATAAAGCAGTATTTACATGTGCAAGACTATACACTTTGGGAAATTATTGACGAAGGCAACTCTTTCAAACCTACAACATCTACATCAACAGTTGATGGTAAGGTAGTGACAACAGTGCAAACCAACCCAACAACTGGAGAAGAGAGAGTTCTAAAGAAGAATGACCTCAAGGCCAGAAGTATGCGAATGATGACCATTCCAAATTATCAACTTTTAAACTTCATCAAGTTCAAAGATGCAAAGTCTTTGTTTGAGGCCATTGTTGCAAGGTATGGTAGGAATGAAGCCACCAAGAAGACCCACAAGACTCTACTCAAGCAGCAGTTTGAAAACTTCTCCTCAACCAACAATGAATCATTAGACCACATGTTTAACAGGCTTCAGAAGATTGTGAGCCAACTTACAATTCTTGGGGTGGATATACCTCAAAAAGATTTAAACTCAAAATTTCTGAGAAGCTTACCTGAAGAGTGGGCTATGCATGTTGTTGTCTGGAAGAACAAAACAGACATTGACACCATGGATCGTATGGATCTGTATAGCAACTTAAAGATTGTGGAACAAGATGTGCAGAAGACTGGAGGATCTACTTCAAGCACTAGGAATATGGCCTTTGTGTCATCTCCTAGTATCTCAAATCCAGTTGAAGATGTGAGGGTTGATGGTGAATTTAGTACTGCTAGTTCATCAAGCAGTACTATTGGTATAATGGATGAGAAGACTTGTTGTGTCTTTTTAACAAGTCAGAATAATGGGTCCATGCTCACTTATGAAGATCTCCAAGAAATCAATGATGATGATTTGGAGGAAATGGATCTAAAATGGAAAATTTCTCTTCTTAGCATGAGGGCTAAGAAGTTCTATCAAAGGACAGGGAAGAAGCTCACAATCAGCAACAATGATGCTGCTGGTTTTGCCAAGTCAAAGATAGAATGCTACAACTGCCACATGATGGGGCACTTCTCAAGAGAATGTAGAAGACCAAGGCAGCAAGATAGCAAGAACAGAGGTTTTGGAAGAAAATCCAAGACAGGGGAGGTTTCTGAGCCAAATTCAAAAGCTATGGTAGCTATTGATGGCTTAGGTTTTGATTGGAGCTTCATGGCAGATGAAGAAGAAGCTTCTTCTCAAATGGCACTCATGGCTTTTTCTGCTACTGAGGTACAATCTCATAAAGCTTGTTCAAATACTTGCACATCTCTTAAAGAACTACAAACTTTAATCAAACATTATGATGATCAAAATAAAGAGCTAAGCAAAACTCATCAAGACTTAATAGATTATAAGTGTGGTTTAGCTACCTTAGAGAAGCAGATCTTACACTATAAAGAAAATGAATTTGCTTTTTCTGATGACAAAGCTCTTCTTAAACAAGACATATTCTTTAGAGATGCTGAAATTAAGCTTTTAAGAGACGCATATGATAGGATCAAAAAGGAAAATGGAAACATTCACTTAAGTGTAGAAACACTAGAACATGCTTCTAAGGGTGTAACTAACATGATTGAATGTCAAGTGATCAATAAGGCAAAGTCTGGGTTGGGATATAATGTTGTCCCACCTCCTTATAGAGGAATTCCCACACCCCCAGGGATAGACCTAGAGCACACAGGCTTAGCTGAATTTCAACTACCAAAGTTACAATATGGTGTTCAGCCAAAAGCAAATGTAGTTGTTGATGAACCTAAGAAAGTAAGTGAGAGTTTAAGTAAAACTTCACTTCATGAGGACAAGGTGTCCTCTGATAGGAAATCAGGTGGTCCGATCATTGAGGACTGGATATCTGATGATGATGAAGAAGAACAGGTTATGTCTAATCCTGAAGTGGTTAAGAAAGCAGGAACAAGTCTTCCTAAGTTGGTCAAACATAATACTGAAAGGCCTAAGACACGTATTAAACATGTTAGGCAACCAGTAAAATATTGTGAACAATATAGAACCAAAAACAAGCCCAGAGGTAACCAAAGAAATTGGAATGACCACAAGTCTCACTAACTAGGTCATGACTTTGTCTTTTATAACAAAGCTTGTTACTCTTGTGGAAGTTTTGATCATCTTAAAGCTTTCTGCAACCAATGGGTATCCTGGTATACAAACAATAGAGTGAATTTAAAAAGGCATACAACTCAAAGTCACTCTAATTTCAATAGAACAACCCCCCAGAGTAGCTTCATTTGAGTCTGGCCCAAAAGTAGTTCCTACTGCTAGACCAAAAGTTTCTACTGCTCGCCAAGCAGTTTCTACTGCCAGACCATTTTACGCTGTTTACCCAAGATCAACAGTTAAAGGTGCAAAAACAACTTCCAAACATGCACCAATAACTGCTAAAAGACCTTTTCCAACAAAAGCAGTGGTCCAAAAACCAACTTGGAAAACAAAGGGTACAACTACAAAGCTAGCAGTTCATACTGCTAGGCAAGCAGTTCATACTGCTGCTAGGAAAAACAGGGCAAATGTCGTTAAGGCCTCAGCATGTTGGGTTTGGAGACCAATTAAACCCAATGGTGCAACAATCATTTTAAAGAAAATTGATTACATTGATGCACGAGGCAGATCCAAGTCAGTAATGGCTTGGGTCCCCAAAGGAAACTAATTTCCTTATTCATGTGCATGAACATTCAAATGCTAAACAAGAAAATCAAGGATACTCAGATAGTGGATGTTCAAGACACATGATTGGCAACATGTCCCACCTTTCAATCATTGGATAGAGGATATGTTACCTTCAGGGGAGGAATAGGAGGAGAATTACTGGTAAAGATGCTGGTATTGAAAATTTTGTACTGCTAGTACAAAATTTGGATTGTTTTGTTCATACTGTTAGTCATATGTTTCTACTGCTATAAGACAAATGCTTTGCATTTTGTTTCTTGGTTTTGGACTAACATTTTCAGGTATGGAAACTTGTGCACAAAGGAAGTTTTAAGTGCAAAGTGTGAAAAAGCAAAAGTTGGAAATTCATTAACAAAGGTTAAGAGTAATTGGTTAATGATAGTCAGAGTTTGGGAATTCATTAACAAAGGTGTAAACCTAAGTTAATACATTCCTTAAAATTTCTCTCTTAAAACTAATTATGATATTTCATAGTGAATTAATGGCTTAGTTGGTCAGATAGTAACTGACACAACTCACTTTCTATCATTTTATACTTTAATTAGTATAATGAGCAAGTCTAAGGACATCTGATAGAAAGAACAGAGAGCAAAAGTGAATCTAACACTTGTGTTAGAGGCAACAATTGCCACGAGCTGGAAAACCTGTCAAGAAAGTCTGTACATAGGCAGTTATTTATAACTGAAAACATTAGTTCTCACACAACCAGAGGTTATTTTAAACCGAAATCTTGATTAAGTGTCTGTTACACATTTAATCCCTTCAAAATGGTTGTAAGCAGTATGATTTTTCAATAATAAAATCAAGTTCATTCTGCTAAGCCAAAAGTTTTCTTAAAAAGGAATTTCAATGGGGCTCAAAAAACCGTCAAATGATGGATAATGAGTCAATGCCCCATGATTCACCTCTCACAAGAGTTAACACACCTGGAAGTGATAAGGGCAGCATTGAAATTTATGGAATTGATAGCTACATGTACAACATTGTCTGAAAACATGTTCTAATCAGTATATCAGATGATGGTACTATGATGGTGAGAGATCTTCCAAACAGGGGAGGAAATGATAAATCTCAGGGGAGGAAGATTAACCAAACAGGGGAAGAAAAGATTGTGGTTATGTATGCTCGGAATTAGGGGAGAAAATTTAAAATTGATCAAGTTCAAGAAAAGAAAAGAGCATACAAGATGATGATGTCAGCTTTTTGAGAAGCTAACATGTCTTATTATTCAGCCAATAATAAGAACAAGCTCAAGTTTCAGTTGATGGATGCTGGGAATAAGCATAAAAGAACAAGATTCTGGAGTATTATATATTCAGAAGGGATGAAGCATTCAAAAGGTATGAAGCATTCAAATGAAGAAAGTTCTATCTAAGTTCTTTCAGTTTCAATTTCAGTTCACTACGTTTGTTCATCACTTGCAAAAGATTGCTGAAAGATGATTTGACTTCTTGGAACAAGCATCCAAGATACACAGCACCATTGCCTCTTATAATTCCTCCATCCAAGGAAATTGCGCCATCTTTTATTCATGGTACTACTATTCTTCAAGACAAAGAAGATGATGTTATTGCTGAAAGAGATTCACAGAAAGCAGATGAGTCTGTCTATTTAATGTTTGAAAGATCCTCACAATCAGAATTTAATTCAGAAGAAACATGCTGATTTGGGATAAATCACAAGTTTAGGGGAGGATTGTTCGGAATTAAATATTCTGAAGATTAGCATTTGGAATTACGTGTTCACAAGATTAGTACAGCTGAGAAGAATACACTAACAGTACTAACTCCTAGTGTATATCTGAAGTCTGCTCAAGTTATAACTAACAGTACTAACTGAAAGTTAGTACTGCTGGTACAAAGAAGGTGCTGCTGGTGCTCAGAAGGAAAATACTCCAAGTGTTATTTTACTGCTAGTGTTGGAGATACAACTGCTGAAAGGATAAGTGTCGCGTATTCTACTGCTGACTGGATAAGTATGAAAAAAGATATTTGTATATAAAAGTCAAATATATACGGTAGACAATATCTTTGTTAAGTGATCAGTCAACAAGTTGTGTACACAGATACATGTTGTATCTTTGCTACTGACACACACAAGCTAGCGATTAGACAATACTCAAGTGTGCATGTGCTTAGATATTTTACATATATAGAGAGTTAGTCATTAGTTAGAAAGTGTCTAAGATATGAATAGTGCTTAATGTAACTATTAGAAAAACTAAATCAGTTGATAGAACAAGATAGAAAATAGTTTTTCTTTGTAATAGAGATTCAAGGTTTGCAACCCTAGTGATATTGAAGATCACTCGTATTATTCTCAATAATATTGAATCGTTTGGTGTTAACATTCATTGTTCATTATCCAACAACAAGCATCACTGTTCCATTTCCATTACCAAATAACCTTCTAAGTGTGGTTAAGTAGATTCCGCATACTTAATCATATTCAACCAATGTATCACATACACTCGTTTTAAAGGACTTACATCATACCATAGTGTATCGAATCCTCTCATAAACCATCATCTTTAGATTCTCAGAAATTTCACTATCAAGACACCATCAATAAATTACAACATGAAAATGATTGGTTTCAAGCAGAAATCTCGAATGTTAAACAGCGTTACAAAGAGTTATATGTGTAAAGATCTATACCAACTAATATATCACTTTATCACTACAACTATATCTAATATGATATTCGAATATTAGAAAGAAATGGGACAAGTATCTGTTATGAATGATGTGGCGTATAATAATAAGAATAAGAAATAAGAAGAGAATAATAATAGAAGAGATAAGATGAGATGTTGGCACAATTGAGAGATGAGAATATGTATGAGACGTATCTATTAGATTAGAAAAAGAGAAAAGAAAGAGAATACAAAGCAACACACACACTCCCACCTTACCCTCTCTAATGCACACATTCTAATGTGGTGGGAGTGTGTGTTAAATAGTTGGAGAGAGATGCCCTAATGGGCTTTAGCTTGGGCTTTGTTGGGCTTATGTTGGACTTGGACATATACATCAATACATAGACTTTAACTAATAACATACTATCTTAGTCTAGCCATAAGCCCTCCTAAACTATTCTCTTACTTAGAACTCGACACATTACAAAGTTGTATATTAGGAATGACCGTCACTTTATTTTTTAATGCTAACAATTCTCTGATACCAATTGTAATGATCAAAAACACATATTCAGGAGATCGTGGAAGCTCGAAATAAAGGTTAAAGATGGCAGAATTGGATTAAAGAATGGGAGAGGTGTGTGTGTATTCTAGAGAGAGAAACGAGGAGAAAATACACACACCTTGGTGTTACAAAGAGACATCCAACCTTCCTTGTTGAGACAAGGAAGGTATTTATAGCAAAGGGGTGATGCCCTAATGCTTCTATGGGCTTTCGGTTGGGCTTTTGGCTCATGGACTTTACATTAGTCATTTAGACAATACAAGCATACTTATATATTCAAGTCCAAAAGCCCAACACTTTGTCTAAACTAGCCCTTATACATATAACTAAATGCAATTCCAAACTATGACATAACTTTAAGGCTAACAATATCATTCGATTAAAATCACACGTGATAAAACCAATGAAAAAATAACTTCTTTGCTTAATGAGATTGAGAATCTAAAGGCTCAGGTGAAAGGGAAAATGCCAGTCATCACCAGTGATAATATTGTTCCGAAGGTTTCACCTAGTAGAAAATATGCAATTGATGTTGTGACCATTCCGCTTCCTCTTAGGAACAATAGGTCAGCTCATCATGTTTATCTCACACATCTTAAGGATAGTCTTGACATTCTTCGTGAGACCGTAGAAGAGGATAGGATAGATAAATCACTTGATAGTGCAGTTGTAGATGCCTGCTTCCTCACTAAACGATCTCAGGAACTCTTAGAATACGTTATTGGCACATGTCCTAAGAATGATAACAAGTGAGATAGGTTTATTGAATCATCCTCAATGACTAAGAACAAGCATGTTACCTTTGATGTACCATTAACGACATCTGAACCCAGCACATCAAAACCAGAAAAACAAATGGCAGTGAAGCAAACTAATGTTCCCATCATTACTTCTACAGGAGTAAATAGTGACACTAAAGCTAGCAGGTCAAAGCCTACTCGCAATACAAAGAAAGATAGGTCTGCGCCAGCTAAGAGTGCTCATCATGAGAAAGTAGAAGACCATCTTAGGAACAATAAACTTGATTTGATCCAAAATAATAGTGTTGATTCTAGTATTAGCTATAAGCGTACTGTAATTAATTCGAATTATAATGCTATTTGTAAGACATGTAATGAATGCTTAATTTCTGGTAATCATGATGAATGTGTTGTGTCATTCTTGATGTCTTCTCAACGATCCCCAGTTAAGAATGTTAGGAAACCTAAACTGAGTAAGCAAATTTGGAAAGCAACAGGAAAAATGTTTGCTAATGTTGGTTATCAATGGAAACCCACTGGAAGAAAATTCACTTTAGGAGATCAGTGCCCCTTAACTAGAATGACTAATCATAAAGTAATGACTGTTAAGGAATGGAAGCCAACTGGTCGAATTTTCCCTTTAGAGACACAATGCCCTGTAACTAGGTCAATTGCTGCTACTAGTGAAGTTTCCACTGTGAATACCATGACATCTATGAATCCTGTAGTTCCAGATTTTTTTGTGCTAACCAAACGGACCCCAGTTGCACGTGGGGATCCACTTTTTTCAGTTATCCATCGTTGTCTGTTTTCAAATGCAGGTCGTACAAATCGTCCTTTGGTATTTGGACTCAGGCTACTCAAAACATATGACCGGGGATCGCTCATGGCTCAAGAATTTCGTGAATAAATTTATCGGGACAGTTAGATTCGGGGAACGACCATTTTGGGGCAATTATGGGTTATGGAGATTAAGTTTTTTGTGACAGTGTAATTTTCAGGGTATACTACATGGAAGGACTTGGGCATAATTTGTTCTCTATTGGTCAATTTTTTGATTCCGATCTTGAAGTTGCTTTCAGAAAACACACATGTTTCGTCAGAGAATTGGATGGTATTGATCTCCTTAAAGGCAGTCGTGGCACTAATCTATACACCATCTCTATTGAAGACATGATGCGGTCCTCTCTTATTTTCTTGCTGTCAAAGGCCTCAAAGAACAAATCATGGCTTTGGCACCGTCGTTTAAATCACTTAAATTTCGGCACAATAAATGAACTCACTCGTAAGGATCTTGTTCGAGGTATGCCCAGATTGAAGTTTGAAAAAGATCATCTTTGTTATGCTTGTCAACTGGGCAAAAGCAAGAAGCATACTCACAAACCTAAGTTTGTCAACACCATTATGGAAGCTCTTCACACCCTTTACATGGATCTATGTGGACCAATGAGAGTGCAGAGTATAAATGGGAAGAAATATACTCTTGTGGTGGTCGACGACTACTCTCGGTTTACATGGGTGAAGTTTTTGAGAACCAAGGACGAGACTCCAAAGGTTATCATCAAACTTGTCAAACAGCTACAAGTAAGACTCAACAAAACTGTCAGAATCATCCACACAAACAATGGAACTGAGTTTGTTAACAAATAACTCATTCAATTTTATGAAAGTATTGGCATAACTCACCAGAAAAGTGTTCCATGCACTCCTCAGCAGAACGGGGTTGTTGAAAGACGAAATCGTACTCTTGTGGAAGCTGCACGAACCATGCTGATATTTTCCAAGGCACCGATGCTTCTTTGGGTGGAAGCAATTGCTACAGCTTGTTACACCCAAAACCGATCCTTGATACATACTCTTCACAACAAAACTCCATATGAGCTGATACATGGCAAGAAACCTGATCTTTCTTTTCTGCGAGTGTTCGGTGCTCTATGTTACCCTACAAATGACAGTCAGGATCTGGGAAAACTAAAGGCTAAAGCAGACATTGGATTCTTCGTTGGGTATGCATCAGATCACAAGGGATACCGAATCTACAACAAACGAACCCGAAAAATTATGGAAACCATTCACGTGACATTCGATGAGCTGACTGAACAAACGGCTCCTGGACACACAAGTTCTGGACCCGCACCTAATCTTTTGTCTCCTGGACCAATTAGTTCAGGTCTTGTACAGCGTCCCACTCCTGCGGTTCCTTATGTAACCCCTACGAGTGACAAGTTGAAGAATTTGTTTGATCCGATGTTTGATGAATACTTTGATCCACCAACTGTTGATACTACATCTGAAGCTCCACCTTTACCTCTAGTTGCTGATGCTCTAATTCCACACAACTCAGATGGTCCATCTGTATCTGTCTCAATTAGTCAAGACGCACCATATGCCAGTCACTCACCATCATCATCGAATATTCAATCTCCTTCGGTACAACAAAGCTCTGCAGTTTATAATTCTTTAGATGTGAATCCTTTTGCTCCTGCTGATGATGCTCTGTTCGTGAACATATTTGCTCCTGAATCATCTACTGATGCATCTCCTTCAGGGGATCCTAACACGGCTACATCATTTCCCTATCCTCAACCACATGAACATCTCAGAAAATGGACAAATGATCATCCGATTTGTGGGAAACTAGAAGGGGGGTTGAATAGTTTACCGGTTTAAAATTCTTTTAAAAGTCTTGTTTTAAAAGTTGGCTAATGGAAACTTTGATTCGAACTCTATGTGTAACCAATCAACACCAATATGAACTACACACTAAACTAACTAATATAAACTAATGAAAGTAAAGAGTAAAGTTGGAAAGATCAAACCGAGACAAAGGATTTATAGTGGTTCGGCTACGAAGCTATTCTTCGCCCTACTCCACTCCCCGAGTACCACACTCGAGAGTTTCAAGCACTATGTCAACAACCTCCCTTCAGGCGGAGAAAACCGTACACGTCGCTTATCCTATTACCGACACTAAGCTAAATGTCGAGTGCTAATCTTAGCTAGCACCAATCTACCAAGGTCCACGTGACCAAACACTCAAGCCCAATGGCTTCAAGAGATCACCAAGATCTCGACACGATCACAAAGATCAACACTCACTTCACTCTACTTAATCTAACTACTCTAGATCCTTTGACTACTCACACACAAGCCCAATGGCTTCAAGAGATCTTCACTATCTCTTAAGATCACTATGATCTTCACTCACACTCTCACAAAAGAAGGATAATCTTGATGTATGCTAAGATACAACAAGGATGTAACAAGTGTTACAAAACCTTACCACTACAACTCTTGTCTTCTTGAAGATCTTGAGTTCTTCTCTTGCTAATGAAGAGGGATGACAACACCTTGTATCTACTTGGATACTTGTGTTCTTCTCTTGCTAATGAAGAGGGATGACAACACCTTGTATCTAATTGGATACTTGTGTTCTTCTCTTGCTAATGAAGAGGAATGATAACACCTTGTATCAACTTGGATACTTGTGTTCTTCTCTTGTAAGTGAAGAGGAATGAAGAGGATCACTTGAAGGATGATTGGATCACTCTTGAACAAAAGAAAAACTAACCTAAATGATCTAAGAAAGAAAGTGTGAAGAGAGTATTCAACTCAGAAAGTTTTGTGTGTGAAAGGATGCCTAAAAACTATGAAAGGGGTGGGTATTTATAGGCAAAGAAAATCTGAACGTTACAGAAAATTTTGTACGGACGGCTCCGTTAAATACCCCACGGCTCCGTTAAATTTAACGGTATCGTGGAGCCGTGGTAGACTAGGACGCTCCAAATTTTGTCTTTTCTGGTGAAAACTTATTTGGGGAAGGTTGGAGCTGATTTTGGGGGGGAAAATAGCTGTTGTGATTTTCAAACTTATTTTTCCATTAAAACATTTCTTAATATTTCAAAAATAATTTGTCATGTGTATTTTTGAAAAAATGTTTTGTCCCATTTAAAATGTGAATTCTCAAAACATAAATTCACTTCTTTGATCACTAGTTCAAGTTGTAACTTTGTTCTAGAGTGATTTGCGTAGAAACGGGATTTTCCGATTAAAGACTTGTTTACATTAATTTTAACGTATCGTGATTTCACATT
Source organism: Artemisia tridentata subsp. tridentata (assembly GCA_021014915.2). Classification (NCBI taxonomy): domain Eukaryota; kingdom Viridiplantae; phylum Streptophyta; class Magnoliopsida; order Asterales; family Asteraceae; genus Artemisia; species Artemisia tridentata. The sequence goes on along the minus strand of CP139507.1, from coordinate 377,352,149 downwards.
TTGTCATCCTCAAAACGTGAAGTAATCGAAAGATATAAATAACGTCTTTAGAACATTATTTGCATCAACAATCTCCCCCTTTTTGATGATGACAAAATATAAACTCATGTTAGGTTAAAATTAGCTTTTAACAAGTTTTTAATGAGTTTACTCCCATTTCTCCCCCTTTTTGTCTAATCAAAAAGGTGACGAAGGCTCCCCCTTGATGTGTACTCCCCCTCATTTGGAGAACAAAAAAGAATTGAGCAATGGTTCGTGCTACAAAACAAGGTTAGAAGATACATATATAATATGTAGCAAGTAGCACATTTGACAAATATCCAACCACACAAAAAAAATAGCTAAGAGCTAAAGATGATAATGAACAACCCTCATAGAAACCCATTCATTCATTAAAAGAAAATAAATGTCATACATGGATATGACTTCATGGAAACATAAAAGAGACAATGATAAGCATAAATCCCTAATGACCAGAGGCATGTTTCATTTCCAAGAGGGCTCCTAAAGACCTTGTAACACCCCCGAAAATGTAGTAGTGCGGAAGCATTCGGGTCCGGGGGTGCTACGAAATCAATATACATCGCAGAGTGATATAGCACAATGCCATAATTTAAGTTTAAAGAAAGAGTACAAGTACGGATGCAATTATGCGATGCACAAGTACGGATGCAATTATGCGATGCACACACACACGACCGATGCAATTTTAGGTGATCAGACTCTTAAGACCCGACCAAAACATGATCCGAGACTCCTATTCCCATCATTGCATGATTCTTCCCGAATTAGGCATAGGTGATCAGGCTATGCATAATTGAGGAGTAATGATGCAATGCTCGGACTAGTCGACTCGTATGATGTTTGGTGTTTTAAGAAAACTTTATTCTCGTTATAGTTGCGATTTTTATTTTTGAAAAATCGGCATTCTCTATAACAGCCTGGCTCTGATACCAATCTGTAACACCCCCAAAAATGTAGTATTGCGGAAGCATTCGGGTCCTGGGGTGCTACGAAATCAATATACATCGCAGAGTGATATAGTACAATGCCATAATTTAAGTTTAAAGAAAGAGTACATTAATACAACAATGTTTTAGCCAACAACGGCATTTGAAACATAAAAGTTTGTTTCCCAAAAGATAACATTTTATTTCATCCAACTAAACATGATAGATGAAGACTCCTCAATGCTAATGTCTTCATAAAACACACTTACTGACGATCACCTGAAATGCATGAGAAAATGGGTCAACTATGAAAATAGTTGGTGAGTATACAGGTTTTATTCAAAAGAATACAAAGTTTTGAGAAAAAGACCGTCTGGTAGAGATCGTGTCAAACCATTCAGTTACAAGTCCTGCCCATACAAGACTTGTAACCTATGGTTTCACAACAATTGAAGTCAAACACACATGCTCTTTAAGTTCACATTAAATGTCTAAGTATATAATAATGTATGCGGCAAAGCCCCTAAAATAAATAATATGCATTCCGTAGACAGGGGAATGAGAGGCTGGCCGACCTCTAATAGCGCTATCCATACTACCTACTGCTCTGCACAAGGGAGCCGTACGAACGGTACGTCTAAATTGGAGTGCGAACGGCAAACCAATCGGGGACTGACAATGCGAATGTACGAACGGTACATCATACCAACTATTATATACTAATTAAGTCAAGCCTGCTCCGTAGACATGGGAGACTAAAATTTAAAGTGCGTACGGCACGTCAACAGTTCAAAACAAGTCATAAGCTCAAACAATATTTTAAAGTTCAAAGTCAATTTCCAAAGAGTTCAGGTAAAAATATATGTCATAAGTTCAAATAAAATTTAAGTCATGCATTCCACCCCAAACAATAAGACGGTAAAAAGGGGTTCTGAATACTCACCTTGGCATATAGCAGTCAGTCATAACAGTAGTTCAGATAAAGTTAAGCACCAACACGCGACCTAGATTAGCAAGGTTGTTTTAGTTCACAGGCTAAGTTTAAGACTTGAGTTCAAAAGTTTTAATGTGTTTATGTTATTGTTGCTGGTGTGGCAGCATTTAAGTCTAAAATGATTTTATAAGCATTTGTAGGCATTGGCTCATGGGAAGTGCATGCGTGTATGACAACAAGAATCTCACGGACGAATAAGGCTATGATTTGACACTAATCGAAAGACGTTGAACGAAGAATGATTACGAATGACACTAGATGTTGTCGAGATACGGAACGTTAAGGTTAAAATAGTAGTTAAAGTATATAAATGGTTATATATGCTTAAGTAAAAATCTTTTCAAAATTTTATAAGGCTTTAGGAGGTTTTGATCTAACCATTTCGTGTGTGATCCATTTAATTAGCCGATATAGATAATTAAGTATAATTAATATTTACACATTTAGTAGATTATATTGCCGTGAAATCAGGTTGAGCGTGAGTGAGATGAGTGAATCGGGAACTAGTCGTGAAATAGGTCGAAGAAAACAAACAATAAATTTTGACTCGTTAGAATATTACAATCCGATTTATGCTTCATTTCACTTCGTGTTACTCACTTTGTTATTGCTATTGTTATTTCCTTCTTAGTTAATATGGTAAAAAAAAAAAATCTGTTTAAGTATGATATGAATTCCAACGCCTCTATAGATACTAAGTGGGCTTCGGCCCTGAAATGACCAGGCCCACTCTTTGACCCAACCCACCAATGAAAAAGGGCTAGCCACTGCATCCCAACTTTTTACAACACATCTCATCCATTTTCAAATTGTTTTGACACTAATGTTAATTTCATTTTCTTGGCAGTAAGTAAACGAGTTGTGCAGACAACGTGAGAGGGAAACTTGAGCACATAAACTCGACCTATCTTCGCGAACAAGACACAACCTAAGTCACCCTTATTATGAGGGTTGAGACTACGTGTTTTACTGAGCAAGAGTAACTTCACGTGGGTGTTTTTAACGACCAAAAAGTCGGACCAAGGACAAGGGGAACCATTCAACTACTCGAGTTGAACTCGAGTGTATTAAATCCATGGCTTCGCGGTTTACGGCACAACCGAGACACACTGAGACACAAGCCATTATTAGATCTTAACACAAAGTTTTATGCCTACGACTCGAAACAAAACGGCACAACCCGAGCATAAACACAAACACATTACAGACACCCTTCGCTATACACTTCCAAGTGTGAGCCAATCCTAGTCTCTGTTTTAGTTCTCACAACAATTTAATTTAGACATGAACTAACTTATGCCAAAAACTTTACTCGATCAGTAGCAGCAATTAAGAAAATGAAATTTATAACAATTGTTTTATCACCACACCACAACTATAACAACACAATTATTATCACATTCATAACTTACATAATGTCTAAAAAAAAATATCAAATTCGTCAAGAAAACTAGTAAGATCGAGGGTTCCTTACGACGAAGAGGGTTTGTGGATAGTGGAGATCAGACGCACGAATCTCGAAGACCAATCGACCCAGTCAAAACCAAAGCAACTCAAAGCTTTAACCAACCTTAGGAAGACTTGTTATTTGGAATGAAATTAAGATGAGGACTTGTGAGGATCTCCTGGTCTTCGAGTAACAATAAAAAGAAAAGATAAGGAAAGCCTTCAGCATGCTTTTGGGGCATGGGGGAATGGGACTAGCCACTTCAAGCCAACATCACCATCATTCTTTTGTCCGTTTCTTTGACTTCTGGGAAGGTGCAGTACGAGAGTGATTTGAGATCTTGGGGTGAAGAGAAAGTATTATAGACTTTCAGCCTAGAGATGGTGATGGGAGATGGCGTAGTCTGAATTTTTGCCATAAAGGAGATGGGTTGGTTTTTGAGGTGGGAAAGGAGATGTCGACATAAGAAGGAAGATGGAAAGAAAAATAAATGGGCGGCATAGGTGTAAGTAGGGAAGGGTTTATTAATATTATTAGTATTATTAGTGTATTAAATGTACCCCATGTCCCGTTGTGTCATAATATAAACACGACATTTGGTCTCGATAAGATGCCCGAAATATATTTTCAGTAACGCTTTTATAAATGTTAGATAAAAATAAAATCATTAACTCAGATTAATAATCATTCATTTTAAGTTGTTAATATTGCCATGTCGGTACACGTGTGGTGTCGTTTCTCAGGAAAAATGAGATAACCTCTCATCAGTAAATGTCAGAAAATATTTAATTTGCATTATTTGTCAGAAATAAATAGATGAACAATTAAAATAATAGCCTGAAAAATTGCGGGTTGTTATAGACCTATTGTGGGTTGGGAGGTGATGGAGATTGGGGCCCCATTTGGGGTGGTGGTGGTGTCAAGAGATGTTCTATAAAGTAGAACATGAAATGAATCTCGTCTCTTAAGAAGTAGATGAGGTTACGGTTATGGAGACAACATAGGCAATTAGCGCTATGTAAATCAAATGGATGTGGTTGATTGGGTTGTGCCATGATAGGAGATGGTGGTTGTGGTAGGTTTGTTGGAGGTAAAATTGGCATGGCATTGTCCAATGGAGTTAAGGGGGATGGTGTGTACTCCATTGATGATGTAGTGTAGTAGGATGATGAAGATGTTGTGTAGGTAGATGATGTTTTAGATGGTGCATAAGGTGGTGATGGTGAGTATGGAGTAGCTTGGGAAGGTGGTGTCATAGCTTCATCATCTTTTGTGAGATCCACAAAGAGTGGTTTTGAGGGTGGTTTTACGGTTATCCTAGGTTTCTTGGAGATGTGAGAGGTTGAACCATGTGTGGAGGACATGGTGTTTGTGTGATGGGAGGTTGAAGGTGAAGTGCAAGATAAGCTTGCAATGGTGAGGCCTTAAATAGGCAAGTTGGGTGAAATTTGAATTAAAGTTGATGGGAGTGTTCTATGGTGTAGGAAGGGAATCCTAGGGTGTGTTAGGTTTGCAAGGATTTGCAGGTTTGAGGTTAGGGGTGTAGGGTTTTTGGTAGGAACAGTAAAAATCCGTCAAACAGGGGTACGGTTCCTTTAAATGACCCACGGTACCATTAATTTTAACGGTACCGTCCATATTTAATGGTACCGTGCCACTGTTTGCAAGAAGATTTCTGTGCAGGTTAGTTCTGGGCAGCTAGGGGGATGTTTTCTAGGGGAACTAATTTCTGGAAATGATAGTGCCTCAACTCACTAGGTACTTGTTTTCCTAAAGTGTCCTATTTAAGCTATAACTAGCACATAAAGGCTATCATGTAGTTTCCTAGGATAATTATAAGCATGCAATAAGAAGGGACAAAATAAGCTATCATCCAAATATCACATAGATTGATTAGGCAAGGAGATAGTTAAGCATGCAATAAATTAATTAGCATTCATTCATAGATAAATCCTAATAAGAAACATAGATTTCTTCAACACTTATGACTTGAGCATTCCCCCATTCTTGGCATACTCTTGTCTTGAGCATGAGTCTCATTTTCATGATTTGGATCATCAAAGGGTGCATAATGGGTGGAGGATTTGGAAATGAGGATTGATGAGACATGTGACTCGTTAATGGGTTGCATGATGGGTTTGACAAGGGAGTATTGAGGACCGTTAAGGTAAGGGTGTAGGTTCATGAAATGGTGATAGAGATGGGTTAGGAACATCCCATAGGGTATCAATTTATTCTTGTTACCCTTGAGATGGACAATTTGCTTAGCGAAGAAGTAAGCGAGGTTGTATGGTTGTTGGGTTAGGAGACAGTAAATCATGTGAGCACAACACGCCGGGAGTTGCTCATGATTTCCTGTGAGACTTAGAACATTTTCTCGCAGGATGACTGCCCAAGAAAGTAGTTCATGACGAACCTCTTCCAAACGAATTTTCGTTGGATTAGGGTAAGAGGGGTACTTATAAGTACGGATGAGTTTGGTTAGTTCGATTGGAGAGGGTATGTACGAACAGTACGGACTATTCTCCTCACAATAGTGAAAGAGAGACTCAAGACACCAATCTTCAGTATAGGCACATTGCCCATGATTGGGTATTCGAAGGATCTGAGCAAATTGCTCAAGAGTTAGGACAAATTTGAAGTTTTGGACCCAAAACCAAAGTGACAAGGATTGATCCTCGTTACGTACGAGTTCAACTTGTCGAAAGAACTCTAACACAAAACGAGGACAAATGTTCTCGTTAATGTGGAGTAGACAATCGAATCCTATAGCTCTAAAGGAAGTGTTGATGTCCCAATGGTAAATTAGGGATGAATCAATGACACGGCCTTCATGAAACCGACGGGTTTCAAGATTGACATAGGCACGAATGTGGTTATCGGGAGTTGTGGGTTCTTGTGAAATTTCGGGTGTATAGGTATCGGTTAGAAGATGATCAAAATCATATTCATGAGACATTTTTGTTTCCTAAAAAAATTTAAGGAAAAATTAGAGTGAAGAATAGTTGCATTATGCACATGCCTGGTGTGTGTGCCTAAATGCAAACTATGTGGAGGTGCGGTAATCTCGACTCAAAAGAAAATAATGAGATGACCCTAACACTCCTAATTTTACTTTTGCTCAAACAAATATGTCAAAAAATACATATTGATTATGTAATTCGATCAATATTCGTGAGATCTTGTATGCATGAAAAGATGTTTTTAGTTTGCATCAACAATGCATGAAAAGAACAATTTCATGGTCCTAGTTTCGTGAGATTTTGAAAATGATGAAATTGAGGTGTTTTGGTAACCTCAATGTTTTTGGTACCAAAGATTTTGAAATGTTTTGGTGTTGATGACTTCTAATTGAAAATTTCCTAGAAAAAATAGAAAAAACCCCAATTCAATTTTCATCAATGCATTAACCCTAGACCCAAAATTAAAAAATTGGAGTAAGATGACTTATAATTTTTGTTGAAAAAGGGTGAGAATGATTTAGAATCTTGAAACTCAATGTCTTGAATATGATCTTGAAGGGGTGTAATTAAGTGTTGGGTGTGAGGTTAAGTTATGACAGCAGTTGCTGAGGTTATGAGGGTTTGGAATGAGTAGTGTGGAAAAGGGGAACTGAAATACGGAATGTTCCAGATGCACGGTTCCACGGTACCATTAAATTTAACGGTGTCATGCCACATTTAGTGGAGCCGTGATCTGCTGGGACTGTTTTCTGTCCCATTTTGATTTTTGACGAACAAGTCTCGCTGTTTTAGTGAGACCTATTGTCACGAGGAAAGGATTTGTACCTAATAAATTCTTTTGACTAGGGAGACCTAAACTAAACTACACGAGACTCACGAGATAACTTCAAGAGTCATGAGACTTATGGAATATGTTCCATCATTCCTAGACCTAGACGGAGATAGTTAAAGGATTCTCGTTTGAGAGGTTTGGTTAGGATGTCTGCTGTTGGGAATTACAGATTTGATGATTACAAAACCACGAGCAAGGAATGAAGAAAGAAGAAACAATAAGGACCTAATATGTAATAGTTAGCTTTACTAGTAAGCTAGGGTTAGGGTTTCTTGTAACCTCCCTCTATTATATAAAGAGGGTAGGCGTCTAGGTTATATGATATCCCTTAATCCATTGATATAGATCGTCTTTCATATGAGAGTCGATTGAAACGCTTAGAGCGTGTAGTAGTTTGTAGTAGGTTTAATTTATGTTCAATAAGAAAAACCTTGTTAAGTAATATTGATTGTGTTCTTGTTCTTATGTTTCCGCTGTGCATATCAATCAATGTTGCTATAATCCTAGATGGGCTAGATCTTGGTTTCTACACTTGGCATCAGAGCGGGTGGTTCTTGATCTAGGGTTCTACAAGGTTTTTCATGTCGTGTTTATGAATAAAAGGTTGTCGAAGAAGAGCACTTTTGGAGCAGATTCGATGAACAGAAAGTAGCAGATCTGGAGTATCGGATCGTACAGTAGCAGATGTTGTGATATACTGAGGTAATTTTATTTTATTTTTGAGCAGATCGATTGGCTGTTTGAATTGGTTGCCTCGTATAAATTAATTGGAAAATTAATTCGTTTGTCACTAAGTGAATCGCACATGGGTCTGTACAAATTTTTATTCTTATTCGAATGTGGAGAAAGTAAAATGTACGGCGTAAACTTAATTGGTTTGTCGTATTGGTGCGTATTGCTGCTGCTTTCGATTATTATTATGCTGCTTCTATTGGATTATTTTAATCAATTATGGGGCCTCTTGACTTCCTTGTCGCTTGCTGCTACTACAAATCTGCTATTGGATTATTTTTAATGGTGGTCAACGGTATATTTTCATGTGGGGATAAGTAAATGGTTTGTCATGTACTGCTTTGATGATTCGATTATGGGGCTGATATTGAATTAAATGTGAAGGCTGTTTTGTTTGTCACTTATTGTTTGGCTTATGGTTTATTCTAATCAATTTGTGGGGATGATCCGTTAATCTATTATAGTCATAAAGGGTTTGTCGCTTTGTGATATAATTGGTTTATTGATTATTATATTGGCCGAAGATTGGTATAATATGGACATTGCTGCTGCGTTTGAGTTCATTGTTGTGGGGTTCGGTCTGAGATGATTATTTTATTGTTTGGTGGGCTCATTGGTGGACATGGTATTAGAATTTGATTCTGATGATGCGTTATTTATTTTGTTGTCGCTCCTGCTACGAGTTTTATTCTGCTGCTCTCACATGGTTACTACTGCTACGTTTCTGCTGGCCGTTCCTGCTGGTCGGTTACTGCTGATAATTTTGTTTCTGCTGCTCGGATTCTGCTGCTCGTGTTAAAAAAAAAAAAAAAAAAAAAAAAAAAAAAAAAAAAATATATATATAAAAAAAAAAAAAAATATATATATATATATATATATATATATATATATTATTTGGTTTCTGCTGATCGATTCCTGCTGGTGGTTTCTGCTGCTTATGATGGTGGATTCCGTTTCTGCTGGTTTCGATATATATATTATATTTTAGTAGGTCCTCAGACGCCCTTGGATCTTGGACGATGTGATGCTTATGGCTTGGTTACTTTTATTGATTTGGTTTGGTGTTTACAGGTTGTTTAGTATATAACGTAATGATGTCGTGGAAGGTCCGGGACCACACGCATTATTATAGGGTTTGATCTGGGATCAAATGTACGGTTGTGGGTGATGAACGTCCGGGACGACAATCCATAACTGATATGTAATAAACATGTCTTGTTTGCGCTAAATCAGATAAAGACATTTTAATCAATTATGTAACAAGTTCACCCTTTTTGTGAGATGCAAAGAGGATTGAGGTAGATCGCCGACTGAGGCAACAGTTACATGAGAGAGGAGGATGTTCTTGCACTTTCAAGCCGATTAAAGTCCGAGATTCATGAGATGGTTAGTATATTTTTAAGGGGAAGCTTATTGGTAAAAAATACTTAACCATCTACATGCATCACTTAAGGGGAAGCGTTTATGAGTTGCACAAGACCCCTATTTGGATGATTACAAAAAGGGGAAGAAGATGTATGATGTGCAGCTTATTATTTGTGATGACATGTTTTAGCATTGTTTCTTCATGCAGATTGTTTTGTAATATCAAATAGGGGAAGATTGTTGGGAATTACAGATTTGATGATTACAAAACCACGAGCAAGGAATGAAGAAAGAAGAAACAATAAGGACCTAATATGTAATAGTTAGCTTTACTAGTAAGCTAGGGTTAGGGTTTCTTGTAACCTCCCTCTATTATATAAAGAGGGTAGGCGTCTAGGTTATATGATATCCCTTAATCCATTGATATAGATCGTCTTTCATATGAGAGTCGATTGAAACGCTTAGAGCGTGTAGTAGTTTGTAGTAGGTTTAATTTATGTTCAATAAGAAAAACCTTGTTAAGTAATATTGATTGTGTTCTTGTTCTTATGTTTCCGCTGTGCATATCAATCAATGTTGCTATAATCCTAGATGGGCTAGATCTTGGTTTCTACATCTGCGATATTGTCTTGGGAAGGAACTTTCTCAATGGAAATGTTTCCTTTTTGAACATTATCACGAAGGAAGTGGTGGCGAATTTCGATGTGTTTGGTACGGGAGTGTTGAACGGGGTTTTTGCTCAAGCCAATAGCACCTTTATTAACACACATAATGGGAACGTCATCTAGATGGATGTCATAGTCTATAAGGGCTTGTTTCATCCATAGTGCTTGTTGACATGCCTTTTCGGCGCTTACGTACTCGGCTTCGGTCGTGGAGATAGCAAGAGCCGTTTGTTTCTTGGAGAACCAAGAAGTTATACAACAACCCATGAAGGTACAAATGCCACTCGTACTCTTTCGATCCACATAATCTCCCGCATGATCAGAGTCGGCATAGACAACAGTTTCTACACCGGTCCCCTTGGGATAAAATAATCCCAAGTGTATAGTGCCTTTAATGTATCGGAAGATACGCTTAACCGCTTCAAGGTGAGAGGTTTTGGGATCCTCTTGGAAGCGAGCACAAAGGCAGACACTAAACATGATGTCGGGCCTACTTGCCGTGAGGTATAGTAAACTTCCTATCATACCTCTATACTTAGTGATATCCACGGACTCACCTTCTTCATCTTTCGTGAGTTTTATTTCCGTGGACATGGGAGTTTTCATGGGCTTAGACTCTTCTAAACTAAACTTCTTAAGCATCTCTTTACTATACTTAGCTTGATTAAAGAAGATGCCATCTTCCATTTGTTTAATTTGTAAACCAAGGAAGAAATTTAATTCACCCATCATGCTCATCTCAAACTCGTCGTGCATGATTTTTGAGAAATCATCGCACATTTCTTGACAAGTTGATCTGAATATAATGTCGTCGACATATATTTGAACAATGATGAGATGTGAATCTCTTTTCTTTGTGAAGAGTGTGTTATCAACCTTTCCCATGGTATATTCATGTTCAATCAAGAAGGTTTTCAGTCTATCATACCAAGCTTTAGGAGCTTGTTTAAGACCATAGAGTGCTTTCTTGAGTTTATAAACATGATTCGGACATTCGAAATCAACGAATCCTGGAGGTTGCGCAACATACACCTCCTCGTTGATATAACCATTAAGGAACGCACTCTTCACATCCATTTGGTATAACTTAAAGTCTAAGGCACATGCATAGGCAAGGAGTATTCTAATTGATTCTAATCTAGCCACTGGTGCATAGGTTTCATCATAATCTATTCCCTCTTGTTGGTTGTAGCCTTGTGCTACCAACCTTGCCTTATTCCTAACTACGACGCCATTTTCGTCGAGTTTGTTTCTAAACACCCATTTAGTTCCTATGATTGTTTGATTTCTAGGAAGAGGTACTAAATCCCAAACTTGGTTTGCGATGAATTGATTTAGTTCCTCCTGCATGGCAACTATCCAACTTTCATCCTTAATTGCTTCACCTACATTCTTAGGTTCTACGGTAGATATGAAACAAAAGAAGTTACTTTTGTTTTGTGCTTGTGACCTAAGGGTGCTTTGGTTTAGGTTACCTTTGACATTTTCAATAGGATGGTTTTTGGATTCCTTAATGTTGACAATTTCGTCTACTTCAACTATTTCATCCTCAATGTCATCTTCTAGGGTTTTCTTGCCATTAACCTTAATGGCTTCATCCTCATCTAAGTCATCACCAACCAATGGTGATGTCTTAGATTGTGGAGGACTTTCATCGAATGTCACGTTGAGTGATTCTTCGAATTTTGAGGTTTCTCTATTTTGGACAACGTAGGCTTTACTATTTTGGGAGTAACCTAGGAATACACCTTCGTAAGACTTTGGGTCAAACTTGGTGAGGTAATCTTTAGTGTTTAGTATGAAGCATCTGCTTCCAAACACTCTAAAGTAATCAAGAGAAGGTTTTCTTCCTTTCATGATTTCATATGGGGTTTTTCCTAGGATAGGTCTAATTAGAATCCTATTTAGAATGTAAGTTGAGGTGTCCACCGCATTACACCAAAACTTTTGCGTAATTGATTGTTCATTCAACATCGTTCTACTCATTTCTTGTAGAGTACGATTTTTCCGCTCAACTACCCCATTTGATTGAGGAGTGCGTGGAGCCGAGAAATTGTGAGTAATACCATTAGCATCACAATATACTCCAAATTGCACTTCATTATCAAATTCCCGACCATGATCCGTCCTAATAGAAACTATTGTACATCCTAGTTGATTTTGGACTTTCTTACTAAAGATTTCAAATTCCTCAAAGGCTTGAGTCTTATTCTTAAGAAATCTAGTCCAAGTATACCTAGAGTAGTCATCAACTATTACTAAAGTGTAGAGATTTCCTCCGTAGCTCCGTACGGCGGATGGACCGAATAAGTCCATGTGAAGTAGTTCTAGGAATCTAGAGGTCGAGACTATATTCTTAGCTTTGTAACTAGAATGAGCTTGTTTTCCAACTTTACAAGCGTCACAAAAGTGTGAGTCGAACTTAATCTTAGGTAGGTTTCTAACTAGTTCCTTAGATGCCAATGATTGTATAAGACGCATATTGGCATGACCTAGTCTCCTATGCCACAGAGTGGTATGATCATCTATAGTTGCTAGACAAATCTTATCTTCAGGCTTATTTCCTATCTTCATGACAAATAAGCCGTTTTACCTAACTCCTTTGCCTATGGTTTTCCCATTCTTAATAATCTCACTACCCTCTTCAGAGAATATGACTCTACACTTATTATCTACCATTTGACTAATGCTAAGTAAGTTAAAACCTAAGTTATCTACATGCTCAACATTTCTAATAATGAGAGAGACTTGAGTAATCGTACCTTTGCCTATAATGTTGCCCTTAAGTTTGCTACCGAAAGTGACATTACCTCCGTTGTATGCCTTGTATGATGAGAATAAACTTCGGTTGCCCGTCATGTGGTTAGTGCATCCACTATCCTTGACCCATTCGTCAGGCTCCAAGTCAATTCTCAAGCATATCTCATTAGAAGCATGAGCCATTAGACACGTTTCGTCCTTGGGCTTCTTTTCTTCATCATCACCGCTATCGCTCCAGGAGCCTCCTATGAGAGCTCGTTGGTTGTTGACTTTCGGTGGCTTGGGACACTCTCCTATGAGGTGATTAGGATCTCCGCATCTAAAGCATTTCCTATCATTTGTCCCTTTCTTTTCAGCATGGTTCTTTTGTGATGTCTTCTTTTCATCACGAGGTTGCCTAACGAACCTACCTCTTCTCCTAAAGAACTTTTTAAAGTCCCTAACCGCTAATGCATATTCCTCATCTTCACTATCGGAACTCGAACATTCCTCATCACTAGACTCCTTCTTGGCTTTCAATGCTAGAGATCTAACTCTCTCGCTTTTGCCTTTGACTATATCGGAGTCTTTCTTAATTATCATCTCGTGAACTTTCAAGTTTCCTATAAGTTCATCGAGTGACAACATCCCCAAGTCCTTTGACTCTTCAATGGCGGTAACCTTTGCTCTCCATTTAGGATGTAGAGCCCTAAGGAACTTCCTAACATAATTCTTGCTAGAGTAACCTTCATCAAGAGCTTTAAGACTAGTAATAATAGTATTGAATCTAGCAAAAGCATTATCTATAGATTCATCTTCCGTAATGGAAAATTGTTCATATTGTTGAACAAGAAGATCTACCTTGTTCTCTTTGACTTGGTTATTACCTAGGTGAGTGACTAACAAAGTTTTCCAAATATATTTTGCCGTATTACACATAAAAATTCTTTCAAATTCCTTTTTAGGCAAAGCATTATAAATCATCATTTTAGCCTCATTATTTTTGGCTAATTTCCTTTTAAGTTCATCACTTTGTTTATCATAAGAAACTATTTCATCCTTTTTAGTTTCCGGATTCATTTGAATAGGTTGAAAGTCACCCTCGGTAATAACATGCCAAAGATCAATGTCTTTTGATTTCACATACGTTTCGAATCTTGTTTTCCAATAAATAAAACAATCGGTTTCGAAAAGTGGTGGTCTTTGCATAGATTGCCCTTCTAGATATTTGTCGGAATCCATTGATCGATTCAAGTTTTAAAATACAATATACTTTAAAATCTTGACTGACGTGGCTTCTGATACCAATTGTGGGAAACTAGAAGGGGGGTTGAATAGTTTACCGGTTTAAAAATCTTGTTTTAAAAGTTGGCTATTGGAAACTTTGATTCGAACTCTATGTGTAATCAATCAACACCAATATGAACTACACACTAAACTAACTAATATAAACTAATGAAAGTAAAGAGTAGAGTTGGAAAGATCAAACCGAGACAAAGGATTTATAGTGGTTCGGCTACGAAGCTCTTCTTCGCCCTACTCCACTCCCCGAGTACCACACTCGAGAGTTTCAAGCACTATGTCAACAACCTCCCTTCAGGCGGAGAAAACCGTACACGTCGCTTATCCTATTACCGACACTAAGCTAAATGTCGAGTGCTAATCTTAGCTAGCACCAATCTACCAAGGTCCACGTGACCAAACACTCAAGCCTAATGGCTTCAAGAGATCACCAAGATCTCGACACGATCACAAAGATCAACACTCACTTCACTCTACTTAATCTAACTACTCTAGATCCTTTGACTACTCACACACAAGCCCAATGGCTTCAAGAGATCTTCACTATCTCTTAAGATCACTATGATCTTCACTCACACTCTCACAAAAGAAGGATAATCTTGATGTATGCAAAGATACAACAAGGATGTAACAAGTGTTACAAAACCTAACCACTACAACTCTTGTCTTCTTGAAGATCTTGAATTCTTCTCTTGCTAATGAAGAGGGATGACAACACCTTGTATCTACTTGGATACTTGTGTTCTTCTCTTGCTAATGAAGAGGAATGATAACACCTTGTATCAACTTGGATACTTGTGTTCTTCTCTTGCAAGTGAAGAGGAATGAAGAGGATCACTTGAAGGATGATTGGATCACTCTTGAACAAAAGAAAAACTAACCTAAATGATCTAAGAAAGAAAGTGTGAAGAGAGTATTCAACTCAGAAAGTTTTGTGTGTGAAAGGATGCCTAAAAACTGTGAAAGGGGTGGGTATTTATAGGCAAAGAAAATCTGAACGTTACAGAAAATTTTGTACGGACGGCTCCGTTAAATACCCCACGGCTCCGTTAAATTTAACGGTACCGTGGAGCCGTGGTAGACTAGGACGCTCCAAATTTTGTCTTTTCTGGTGAAAACTTATTTGGGGAAGGTTGGAGCTGATTTTGGGGGGGAAAATAGCTGTTGTGATTTTCAAACTTATTTTTCCATTAAAACATTTCTTAATATTTCAAAAATAATTTGTCATGTGTATTTTTGAAAAAATGTTTTGTCCCATTTAAAATGTGAATTCTCAAAACATAAATTCACTTCTTTGATCACTAGTTCAAGTTGTAACTTTGTTCTAGAGTGATTTGCGTAGAAACGGGATCTTCCGATTAAAGACTTGTTTACGTTAATTTTAACGTATCGTGATTTCATATTTTGTCATCCTCAAAACGTGAAGTAATCGAAAGATATAAATAACGTCTTTAGAACATTATTTGCATCCACACGGTTGACAACATTATTGGGAATCCTTCTCGTTCGGTATCCAAACGAAAACAACTTTCCTCTGATGCCTTGTTGTGCTTTTATAATTCGGTACTATCAAAAGTCGAACCTAAAGACTTCAAGACTGCAATCTCGAAAGATTATTGGTTCAATGCTATGCAAGAAGAAATTCACGAGTTCGATCGATTGGAAGTATAGGAATTAGTACCACCTCCAGACTGTGCTATGATTATAGCTCTTAAGTGGATCTATAAAGTGAAACTTGATCAGCATGGTGACGTTCTGAAAAACAAGGCACGGCTAGTTGCAAAGGGATATCGTCAAGAAGAGGGCATAGACTATGAGGAATCATTCGCACCTGTTACTCGAATTAAAGCTATCAGAATCTTCCTCGCTAATGCTGCTAGCAAGAACATGACAGTCTACCAAATGGATGTAAAGACTGCATTCTTAAATGGCGAGCTGAATGAAGTTGTCTATGTTAGTCAACCAGAAGGTTTTGTGGACCCTGATCATCCTAACTAAGTCTACCGTCTGAAAAATGCTCTCTATGGCCTTAAGCAGGCGCCGAGGGCATGGTACGATACACTGTCAAAGTTCCTTCTGGCAAACAAATTCTCCGAAGGCGTTGTTGATCCCACATTGTTCACTCGGAAAACAGGCAAACATTTACTTCATGTTCAAATCTATGTTGATGATATTATTTTTTCCTCAACCGACCCATTGGAATGTGATCGTTTTTCAAAAGAGATGAGCTCGAAATTTCAAATGTCAATGATGGGACAAATGTCTTTCTTCTTAGGTTTACAAATTTCTCAAACTCCCTGAGGCATTTTCATAAATCAATCTAAATATACTAATGAAATATTAAAGAAATTTGGATTTGATTTATGTGACCCTGTTGACACTCCCATGGTGGAGAGAACAAAACTGGATGAGGACCTCTCTGGGATCCCGGTTGATCAAACTAAATACCGTAGTATGATTGGATCCTTGATGTATCTCACTGCCAGTAGGCCAGATCTTCTATTCACTGTATGCATGTGTGCTCGGTATCAGGCTAAGCCTACCAAAAAGCACCTTGAAGCGGTAAAGCGGGTCTTTTGGTATCTCCAAAGAACCATCCACATGGGTCTCTGGTATCCGAAGGACACCGCCATGGAACTAACAGCCTATGCAGATGCTGACCATGCAGGGTATCAAGATACTCGTCGAAGTACGTCGGGAGGTGCTCAATTTCTTGGAGAAAAGTTGGTGAGCTGGTCATCTAAAAAGCAAATGAGTACTTCCATGTCTTCCACAGAGGCTGAATACATCGCCATGTTTTCATGTTGTGCTCAAATCCTATGGATGAAATACCAACTTTCAAACTATGGCTTTGTATACAACAAGATTCCTCTTTATTGTGACAACAAAAGTGCCATTGCTCTCTGCCGCAACAATGTCCAACACTCTAGATCAAAGCACATCGATATCCGACATCACTTCATTAGGGAACAGGTTGAAAAGGGTGTGGTTGAACTATACTTCGTGAGGACTAAGTACCGGCAAGCAGATATCTTTACTAAAGCACTTCCGAGAGAATGGTTCCAGTTTATTCTCCCGCGCCTTGGTATGAAGAGTCTGAAGCCAGAAACACTCAAAAGCCTTCAGGAACAGACTGAGGAGTAATGGATTTTCCTCGTGTATCCTTTGTATATATTTTATACCAAAAACAAAATACAAAAATATAAAACCAAGAAAAACCATAAAAATCAGAAAAATAGAAAATTCCAAAAATAGTTTTTCACGGAATGTCTTCTGGTATCGATAACATTTGCGGTCCTAGAAATGTCATTCAACAATGAAACGGGTCTTTAAATGAAGTTCGAGCAGAAGTTCAAATTGTTTCTCAAAACATGCCTAGATGGCTTGCTATTATTTTAGATACGCAACCCGTTTTTCAAAATGAGGAAAGCACGTCGCCAAAAAGATGGCTGTTCCTAACAATGGGTGATTAAGTTCTCCCAGGCATGGATTACTTTACATCCGTGCACCCTCGATCTAGTGTACGCTTCAGTGCATTATTTCCTGATTCAGAAGAGAAGTCTTCTTTTACCAAAACAATTTTTTTTTCCATCTATGATTCTTTAGAAAAATAATTTGTATCTAAAATGGTGGTTTAAAACAGTATTTGAAAATCAATCGAACTTAAAAAAAATTTCATAAAATTTGCCACTCAATCTATGACAAAAGGTTTAATTTTTTATAAAATTTTAAATTGATAACGGGTCATAGATTGAGGGGGAGAGTGATTTCAAATTTTATTTTAGATCATCAAATGGTATCTTTGTATGGTTCAAGTAATGAATAAACATGTGTTGTTATGTGTCAGAATATGAATCTTTTCATGAGTTTCTCGCTAAACTCCAAATCATTTATAAACTCATCATTTCTGACACTAACATTCTCCCTCATTGATTGAGGGGGAGCATAGTAATGTTCCATTATCAGTATATATTGAATCAGACGACATTTTCTCCCATAATTTCTAACATACTTAAATCAATTGAGATCCCTAATCTCAAAAGGTTTGAAATTTTTGATCGGGGGAGAGAATGTGATTTAAATATGAAAACTGATAAAATGTGATCTTTTGGACTCAAGTGTAGGCTCTCTCATATGTGCTAAACTCTTTCGTATATCGATGCACATATTGAGGGGGAGCGAATGATTTATGATGGCAATTGTGGAAGAATACAAAAGACC
Source organism: Artemisia tridentata subsp. tridentata (assembly GCA_021014915.2). NCBI lineage: Eukaryota > Viridiplantae > Streptophyta > Magnoliopsida > Asterales > Asteraceae > Artemisia > Artemisia tridentata. The sequence continues at coordinate 377,333,939 of CP139507.1, read as the reverse complement.
GACCATTTTATTTAATGTACTGGAGTTATAAGGATGGTAAGGTTAGGTATCAGTTCCAATGATCCAGCCAGAACCGGAGGGATCTTCCCAGGGACAATCCTCTAGTTAGAATAGAAGTCCTTAGGAACGATGAAAAAAGGAGAAAAGTGAGAATAAGGGAAGAGTGCCGACTGAGATAGAACTGGTACTGGAACAAACCCAACAAGGTGCTAGTGATGAAGTCTTGGTAAGCGCTGAAAGGGTTGAAGAATGAAAAAGAAATGTAAAGATAAAGGGTGAAAAGAAATAGCCCTCCAAATATTCAACCTTAGGGTAGAAACCGGGTTCAATTCATATGCTACTGGTTGTTACTAAGGTAACGCCGGTATTGAATACAAGACGTCATGTACCTAGTGACGCACTGCACTAAACCTACTAGCCACTCAAGTTCTCTTAAAAGGACTTGTTTCATTCTCATGGGGAACCCTGCATTATCTATCGACCGCTCATTACGAGTCATGTTGATATTGAATCAGGAGATACCACTCTAGCCTCCAACTACTAAATCAAAACGCACTATTGAGTCTAGAGCCAAGAGATCATCCATAAATCTCGCTAGGACACTAATAATTATTCACTTGGGTTTCACACACTGGAAACAAGTAAGATCTTAAGAGTCCTACGCATTATCCTCGTGGTATTGCCAGAACATCCGAGTGATACGTAAGTATTCACAATGAAGATGGAAATCCTTCTAGAGCAAACATCAAACAAGCTCTTGGTAGGTGACATGTGAGATCCTTCATGGATCAAACTAGTGACAACTGGAAAGAAACGATGGGGCGATTGGCATTTGAATCAAACTTGTTCCAGGAGATGAATTGACGGATACTTTTGGAAAAACCTTTCGATGTGCTCAACAACTGTTTTCGAGCACATTGACTGTGCATAAATTTTCAAACAAAAGTAATAGTGATTGAAACATGATTTTGTTCACAAAACTTTCGTCGTATTACAAAACTCTTTATTCAGTAATACGAGAATGTTTTTCAAATCAATTTCTCATTAATCAGTGAATCCTAATTCGCTGATTCACTCACTCCGTGCTTTGTCTACTTTGAGACGCTCCGGTTTGAGAACGGCTAGTACAGCTGCGAAACCCTGTCAAGGAGATTCTTTGAAATTATACCTGATCACAGGCAGTATTTATACTGATCAACGGGGAACCGTGGTTCTCGCAACCCTATTCAATGAAAGTGAACAAAGACACTTTCGTGTGTTTATTGCTAACTGTTGCTTACAGGAATACCCGACGGTGGCAGCTGATGGCCAATGAGATGTCAGTTCATAACCTCATGCTCACACTTCACACTCATAATTAAAGAAATCATGATAAATGAAAGATCTACAACAATGCTTCCGCAACTCTGATGCAAAGTTTCATGATCCAGAAAAGTGTGAGCATGCTGGTCCGATGTCACTACTACTGATGCGTGGGTTTTGCAACCTTACAACAGGTTTTACCTCTCGAGGGATCTCAAGAGGCTTACAACCCCACCAGGCAGTGTACCTGACCGATGTAGTATAGTGTAGTGGTAAGTACGGGGGATTGATCGTTCTCCACAGGGAATAGTGTTCGTTAGGTGTGAAAGGCTACTCTAATTAGGTCTAAGGGTTGAGGAAGATTCTTTTTATGTTTTTATAGTTTTTATGAAAGCAAGTAAAATCTCGGGTTTTGAAGGAGTGGGCGGAATTAGTTGCTAGTCAACTAACCCAAATTACTACAAATGCAAATAAAATAAAATAACAAAAATGAAAAGTGGTGAGAAACTTATGTGTAGAGAAATGTGTTTACTTAGATTTCCTTACTCCCTAACTATCTTTTACCGGTTAATTAGTGTGTATTAGTCGCGTGGATGACGGGTGTATTCCTTAATACCATTCGTGGGGTGGCGTACTTACTTCCCCAAACTCTACAAGCTCCTACTTCACTCCTATGTCGAGCCGGCTAGGAAGCTCCTAACATGGGATCACTAGAATTCGCTTGTGCATTAAATACAACCATAAAAACCTTTAGTACGCGTTTGGTTCATGTTTCTTAAGACGTTCAAGCAAGTTACCGAATAGGAAGTTAGCCAGTTTTCTTAAGCCTAACATAGATAAACAATCATCCAATACAACTAACAACACACTAACAACCAATAATCAATAGCTAGGTTTCATTAGATCTAAGCAAACACAAGATAAATTTAGCCTAACATGTTAAACAAAAGACAAGCATAAGATAGAATCAAACAACACATAGACATATTGAATGATTAATTGATAACTTATCTTTCAATGAAACATGGAAGATCTCAAGGCAAGAAGCCCTGAAAAAGTAGCTAAAATCGTCTTAGGGTTTTATCCCAAAATTCCACACACTAAGTTCTCTCTTAATGACAAAAAATTAGAAAACTATATATAGACTTTGACATCTGACGGCGTCACCTTATGCATTGTGACGCCGTCACCTCGCCGCTTTTAGGGTTCCCGGATGACCATCTTGACGCCGTCCCTCTTTAGCTCTTCAAAAATCCATTCTGGCTTATCAAGGCTTGACGCCGTCGGATCATGAACGTGACGCCGTCCCCTTATGATTTAAGCCGTGACGCCCTTGATTTAGTTAAAGCGTGACGCCGTCAGAATTCTCATGCAAACTCACTGGCCCGTCATGAGTAAATTTCACATCCAACTTTTCTTGCCAAGGCATGACGCCGTCCCATGTTAATTGTGACGCCGTCAAGAGTAACTTTTAGCCGATTCTTGAGACTTTGCCGTTTTCTTCACTTTAATGCTCCAAAAACGTCCAAAATGCCTCCTTTTCCAGATTTCTCCTCAAAAGTACCTAAAATGACAAAAGGAACGATTTAGGGCAATATTTGATCAAATAAATACGATTTAAGGCTTAAATGACCCCTTAAAAGCGGTACACTTTTCGCCTCATCAAATACCCTTACACTTGAGATTTGCTTGTCCTCAAGCAAATGCGCTTTTATTCTAATCAAAATACAAGTTAGGGGTCATTTAATGCAAACATAAAAGTAATTACAACAAATAATCGTTCCACTTCAATCATAATAAGCACGGAGATTACATACTAGCACCTCACAAGTAGTGTTTAGATACTCACATCTCTCAAGTGTCATCAAAATAAATCTCATAAATGAAAACGGATAATATCTCTCACTACCTGTCATAGCAAATAGATTACCATAGGCTTGGGAAAGGATCGAAAACCTCCTCCACTAGGCGTAAGCACCTAAGATAAACTATCAAAGAGGGCTTTTAAATGGGTTATAACGTTAGGTGTAGGGAAAAGGAAAACACGGTTTTGTTGGATAAAGGATATTTTACTGGTGGCGAGTTAAAGATCTTGATCAATCACATGTACTATACAACGTTGCTAAGCCAAGACTAGACTCGATCTTAAGCTAATGAAAGAAAATAACAAAACATAAACATAAAATAAACATAAAATGAAACGGGATGGTAGTCCGTATGTTTTTTCTATTTTTCTTTTTTTTTTTTTTTTTTTTCTCATTTTTTTTTTTTTGTATTTTTCTTGATTTTTTTTTTTTTTTTTTTTTTTTTTTTTTTTTTTTTTTTTTTTTTTTTGCATACACTTTTACCCTACCATCCAAAATAATACATCATAGGGGCGTTGCATCCCCTTACACTTGAACTTTTACATAACTTTACAAATAACTATTCTAATGACTCGAATTAAGATAATTGAAAAACTTGGAGTACTTTTAAAACATTTAGCACATATGGGGGTAATAAATGATGTTCTTCCCCATTACTCCATTACACTAGTACTTTACCCACGAGTCCCAATCGTCCCAAAACAATATGTACAAGGATATGACTCGACTTAGCAACCATGTAATCAACTAGATAATTAACTTGGGTTTAAACAAATGTTGTCACAATAATGCACTAAAAATGAGTGCATACAAGGTAGGCTAAGGCGATTTGGGTGTACATTTTAGTGGGGTGTAACAAATTCTTCCTTTAAGTAAAATGCTTAAAGGTCGAAACGAAAAGATAGGCTCTGAGGGGTGTACTAGGGGTATCGTGTACTAAAAATGAGTACAACGCAAAGGGTGTGGGAGAATTACTTGACCAATGTAGCCAACGTAATTATAACAAAAACACAGGTGTAAAACAATGGGTTAATCCTAATGCCTCTTATCATGTAGTAAATCTAACTACACGAATGTAGTCTCACTTGTGGCCTTGGAATGGTCCTAACGCAAGTTCTAGAATCTAAGTGCTACCGGTACACACATCATAGCATAAATGCTTTTCCTACCAATTCTAGGGGCGAACCTCACATATTTGGGGGTGGAAAATTTTTTAGTGGTACGGTTTTTGTGCTAGTCATATAACTCCTATCCATGAGACGCTTATTAGGATCAAAGTTTCACTCCTATATGTTGTAAAAAATTTTAAATTTGGCACTAAAATTACCTTAACAAGTATTTCTCTCAGTTTTATTACACATCTACCATCAAACAAACAAAAATCAAGCGCAATTGTATTCTCAAAAATCGTACTTTTACCCTCCCCTTACACTTAAGATGAACATTGTCCCCAATGTTCAAATAACAAGATGTAAAAGCATAAAGTAAAAGAATGAAATCAAATACTCCCCTGATTCGCTCGTTGGATAATGAAATTACACGGTTAAATCTTCCTCCAAAGAGAATGTTGAAGCTCCATGACTAATGCATCGCCATAAGCTTGATTCAAGACATTTCCTTGTCCAAAATAACCTGTTTAACCTGAGAAAACAAACACGAAAACCTGCATAACATCGGCGGGATAAAATCTATATATAAGGATATAATGCTTGTGGAATGATAACTTTGCAGATTCCTGGAGATTATAAGTTGGAGATTTAATAAAAACTTTTTATGAAAACAAAACTTTCAAAAATTTCTGGAAATTAAATCTGACGCCGTCAGGTTATAAACCTTGACGCCGTCAGAAATGACCTGACAAAAATTTTCATTTTAAGTTTCCGGAAAATTTCTGGAAAAACCTTTACCTTACTTCCTGGAAATCCTGCAAAACATCATTATGACTCGATACAAGCATTTGACTCAAACAAATACGAATATGTATGCTAACTTATTATTATTATGATTCATGTTCATATGTGTTCTAATAAACCAATTTAGATTTCCCTTACACTTATCTTTTGCAAAATACCTTTATATGTAGTTAAGACGAAGTTAAAAACAACATAAAGCATTTTCACAAATTAGTTTTGAACATGAATCAATAAGAATAAAAATTAAACATACATACGGAAACAAATAAAAACAAACAAACAAACAAATAAACACACAAAGCAAATAAATAAAGCAAGTAAAGCATGGGCTGCCTCCCAAGAGCGCTTGTTTTTGTTCGAGTCACGAGCCTGACTCTACCCTTATTTAACGGAAATAGGGGAGGTTTCCCCTACACTTAGGATTAAGTGTGGGTGATAGTAGCGATACACACCCGCTCGGTAGGAGTATGCCACGTGAGGAAAGAGTGGTGGATGAATTATATGCTCAAAGGAGTGTGCTCCTTTCATCATAACCTTGCCTAGTTTACTTTGGTCAATGGGTGAATTAAAGTTTCCTCCTAAAAAGGGATCATCTTCTATCAACTTTGAGAGACTCCTAATTGGGAATCCATCTTGACCTAATAAACCCGGTTTAAACCCATAATGTTTCTTACGATCAATCATGAATGGGTGATGTAAGTATGTAAGGTTATGGTTCACTCCTATGTCAGCTTCCTCTCTACAAGGCTTAGAGTCTACTACCTTCAACATAAAACTACCCGGACTATATGGTTTGATGGGTGGGTCGGGACCTAATTCAATTCCTAAGTTCACATCTAAGGATGGAAGATTAGGTAACGGTTTTGGTTTAGGCTCCGGTTCATCAAAACTATGAACTTCCATAGAACTAAAAGAAAGGTTATGACTACAAGTATTCAAACCTATTTCTTCTAGTTTTGTTTCTTCCAAAGGTTCTACTTCAATTGGGGTTCCTATAGTCCCGTCTACTTCTTCCGGGTAAGTCACGGGCGGTGTGTGTGCCTCAAATGATGGTAGGACTTGTGGGGTACTTGGTGGGCTTATGTTACTTACCTCATCATTCCACGTGTCAAGATCACCTATATCCTCATCAATTGTTTTCTTAGGTAGTGATAATAACAAACCTAGTGCTTCATCCAACTTATGGTTTATTGATACGGCTCTATCCACAATTCCTTGGCAAACTAGGTCGCTTTTCCTATTAGCCTCACTAAAACAAGATCCTAAACATGGAGGTTGTTCATAAGAATCTATCCTAGGTGAAGGCTCATATGATTCATAAGTGTCTCTAAATGAGGTATTTTGAACTTCTTGGTGTTCTAGCCACTCAACCATATCTTGCAATCTTAGAAGTCTAAGTGAAGAGTCCATTTGAAGCAAATTACAAACAAAATCACAAAGAAAAGATAGACTACGAGAAAGCTACAAAATAAAAAGAAAAAATCTCACTTGATAGGAATCTTGTGAGTAGACCTAATAAAAATAAAATTTCAACCTAAGCAATAACTACTCCCCGGCAGCGGCGCCAAAAACTTGATGCGTGGGTTTTGCAACCTTACAACAGGTTTTACCTCTCGAGGGATCTCAAGAGGCTTACAACCCCACCAGGCAGTGTACCTGACCGATGTAGTATAGTGTAGTGGTAAGTACGGGGGATTGATCGTTCTCCACAGGGAATAGTGTTCGTTAGGTGTGAAAGGCTACTCTAATTAGGTCTAAGGGTTGAGGAAGATTCTTTTTATGTTTTTATAGTTTTTATGAAAGCAAGTAAAATCTCGGGTTTTGAAGGAGTGGGCGGAATTAGTTGCTAGTCAACTAACCCAAATTACTACAAATGCAAATAAAATAAAATAACAAAAATGAAAAGTGGTGAGAAACTTATGTGTAGAGAAATGTGTTTACTTAGATTTCCTTACTCCCTAACTATCTTTTACCGGTTAATTAGTGTGTATTAGTCGCGTGGATGACGGGTGTATTCCTTAATACCATTCGTGGGGTGGCGTACTTACTTCCCCAAACTCTACAAGCTCCTACTTCACTCCTATGTCGAGCCGGCTAGGAAGCTCCTAACATGGGATCACTAGAATTCGCTTGTGCATTAAATACAACCATAAAAACCTTTAGTACGCGTTTGGTTCATGTTTCTTAAGACGTTCAAGCAAGTTACCGAATAGGAAGTTAGCCAGTTTTCTTAAGCCTAACATAGATAAACAATCATCCAATACAACTAACAACACACTAACAACCAATAATCAATAGCTAGGTTTCATTAGATCTAAGCAAACACAAGATAAATTTAGCCTAACATGTTAAACAAAAGACAAGCATAAGATAGAATCAAACAACACATAGACATATTGAATGATTAATTGATAACTTATCTTTCAATGAAACATGGAAGATCTCAAGGCAAGAAGCCCTGAAAAAGTAGCTAAAATCGTCTTAGGGTTTTATCCCAAAATTCCACACACTAAGTTCTCTCTTAATGACAAAAAATTAGAAAACTATATATAGACTTTGACATCTGACGGCGTCACCTTATGCATTGTGACGCCGTCACCTCGCCGCTTTTAGGGTTCCCGGATGACCATCTTGACGCCGTCCCTCTTTAGCTCTTCAAAAATCCATTCTGGCTTATCAAGGCTTGACGCCGTCGGATCATGAACGTGACGCCGTCCCCTTATGATTTAAGCCGTGACGCCCTTGATTTAGTTAAAGCGTGACGCCGTCAGAATTCTCATGCAAACTCACTGGCCCGTCATGAGTAAATTTCACATCCAACTTTTCTTGCCAAGGCATGACGCCGTCCCATGTTAATTGTGACGCCGTCAAGAGTAACTTTTAGCCGATTCTTGAGACTTTGCCGTTTTCTTCACTTTAATGCTCCAAAAACGTCCAAAATGCCTCCTTTTCCAGATTTCTCCTCAAAAGTACCTAAAATGACAAAAGGAACGATTTAGGGCAATATTTGATCAAATAAATACGATTTAAGGCTTAAATGACCCCTTAAAAGCGGTACACTTTTCGCCTCATCAACTACACATGAAGGCAATGCTACAAAGGATGACTTGGAGATTTAAAGTGTATGATGATCTCAAAGAATGCTCAAAGATCACACAAGTCAAAGGAACATCAATCACAAGAACATTGCTTGAAGAACAAAGATCAATGACTTCGAAGAATCAAAGACTATGATCCAGGAACTTAAATTCATATAATTGAATGCTAGAATTCAAATTGTAATTTACGGGGTGACCTCCCTTAGGGGGAGATTATTAGGAATATAAATATTCACATGAAAGACTCGGTCACCCAGAGTATCTATTTAGCATTTAAGTAGCTCGTAGGCTTATTAGTTTTAGTTTAGTTATCGTATCATCGTGGAGTCGGGTCGGGTCTTTACCCACTGTAAGCCCGTTTCATTGCCCGTGTAGGGGCGGTTTAGAGTTTGTATATATACCCTTTTCCCACCAAGGGAAGGGGTTGGACCTTTCATTACTTTTAATCTAATACTTATCATTCTCTCTCTCTAAAAGGCTTTCACTTTCTCTCTTTAGAATTTAACCTTAAACATCAAAGTTCTCTTGTGTTATGATTATGACAACTCTACATTTTGGGAAAATGACAGTTTAGTAGTAGTGGTTATACACGAGTACTTAATGAAATTAAAGATAATAACTAAACTAAAAACACCCAAATACAACCCTAATTCACATTTTCTTAACAAATTTATAAAAATCCTAATTTTGGCTTAAAGCCAAGAACCCTAATTTCGGATTTCGATCAGGAGCCCAATTTTAGTTGTCATCAAAGAACATGGAAAGATTCAAAAAGTTAACTAAAAGATCAAATGAAATCGAAGATAAAACAAATTAAATAAAGTACCTAATCGAAATCAAATGAAATCGAAGAATCAATAAAGTGCCTGAACATAGAGAAGCCGACTCAGAACCGCAATAATTAGATTGCGACCCACGATCACAATGGGACCAAAAAAGGTTATAGAATTATGGGTGGTTTGTGTGTATGTGTGTGTGTTGTGAGAAGAAGAAAATGGAAGTGATCTAAAATTAGTGTTAGGGTTTTGATTTTGGGGGAAAAAGGGGCGGGATCTTAAGCGGGAGATTGAAATTTTGGGGAAAAGATAGGGTTTTTTTTTGTTTAAGTAAAATAGGTAAGGATAAGGCGTGAATAATTTGAGCTTTTTTCGAGTAACTAGAGTTCATTCAAACTGATTCTTATCGAGCTTTGAGCTCAAGCTCAAGCCTATCAAATAAACTCGAAATGTTTAATGAGTTGAGCTTAACCCTATATAAGTTCGACTCGAGTTATTGTTGAGTATTCGAACTTGTAATGATATAGCATATGTTTTTTTTTATATATATTTTGTATGTAAGTGTACTAAGTGTAAATACTTATTTATGAATGTATCGAGCTTTTTAAGTTGAATTCGAACCGAATTTGATTCTTAGGTTATATTTCAATTTTAATTTGTGTAAGAAAACACATATTTACAAATAAATCGAGATTTTCGAGTCAAGCTCAAGCTAAGTTCAGACTTTCTCGATCCCGGACAATATGATCTGGAGGTCCCTTGATACTTGCTTCTTAGTGTCTGTGACAAACGGTATACACCTACCAAGCCGATGCAACCCATGCATGACCGCCTTTAATAACTTCAAATACAATTCATATAACCTTCACACTGAAACTATCCACCTACCAAGCCGGTGCAACCCATGCAAGACCGCCTTTAATAACTTCAAATACAATTCATATAACCTTCACACTATAACTATCCACCTACCAAGCCGGTGCAACCCATGCATGACCGGTGATAATGGCTAATTCACATGGGTCATGGGTCATGTGCATTAGGTTTTGTAAACTAAGACAAATACTATACAACATTTTTATACGTTTTTTATTTTTATTTTTTTTTATGTTTTCATCCGTTTGTAACGTTTTTCGTCCATTTTGTTACCATTTTCAATCGTTTTCGACCGATTATGACAATTTTCGATAGATTTTGACGAATTTAGACCGTTTTAGACCGACTACGACCGATTACGACCGATTTCGACCGATATGGACCTTTTCGACCGATATCATCCATTTTTGAACATTTTCGGCAATTTTCACTCGTTTTCATATGTTTTCAAGTTTCTTTTAATGTTTTCCTCCATATTAAAACGTTATGTTACGTTTTCATACATTTTTGTTCGATTACATACGTCCTTCTCCTTTTTTCTTTGTTTTGCTACGTTGTGTTCGCTTTTGTACATTTTGTACGCCTTCATACGTTTTTTTTTAAGAAAACGTTAGACAATGGACAAAAACGGTCCCAGACATACAAAAACGGTCGAAATAAAAAATAAATAAATAAATAAATAAATAAAATAAAATAAAATAAAAAACAAAAGAAAACGGTTTAAACCATATGATATTTTACCCTTTAAACCAAATAAACTAGTTTCTATACTTTGTTGTAAAACTAATCTTATGTTGAACTATTCTATTGACTTTCTTTGTCTCTTCTTTTAATTTACAATGCAGATCACTTGCTGAAGAGTTACGAATACCCATAGTAGATGACAAACCAAGTAAGAGCTCGAGTACTAAATATATATGAAGTTTGTGGCAAGTAAATTTTGGTTTTTAATAACTTGTTTGTCATGTGAAGTAAAATTCCAGCCGTATCATGTTCAAAGTAGGTATAATCCTTTTGGCAACATTGTTAATATGTTTAAGTTTGTAGGTAAAGCACTTAGTTTTAGCCAATTAAAACCCATTTACCGATTTGTGGTGGCAACATTTGTTGAATTGATATGAGTAGGATACCAAGCTACTCAACTCTTAAGTAACATAGGAAATGGTGAATTCGTGACAGTTTCATTTAAACTTAAAGTTATAAGCGCCAATTTGGGTTGAGAAATGACAAGACAGGGGCATGTAAAGGTTGTTCATGAGTCATGACAGCTTATATTATTGATTTATAAAGTTATTTAGTATGAATTATGGAGTATAAGTTTATGTGATAATGTCAAGAGGTGATATGAAACCATTTTTCTGTATGTATTCAAGATAAATTGTGTCGTTTATAGTACAACTTATTTTGTTCAGTTGTATGTAGATGCATTGATTTTTTAGCAGCTCGTTTAGATTGGTTCCTGTGTGAGAGATAGAAAATGATGCAAAAGGTATTTAAACAACTATCTGAGATGCCATTGGTAAGGATTTTTTTTTGGTAACAAAAAATTAGTATCGCTTTCTTATCGTAACAATTAAGTCGTTACTTATTGTTCCTGATGTTTTTATTGACTTTGTATACAGGTTTGATACATTGATTCATTGCCATTTGACAAGTTGGATATAAATGTGGAACAAGCACATATAAAGTTGTATTGGTTTTCAAGTCTAAAAAAAGAGATGAAATGCGGTGACACAATGTATATTAATAGTTTGTTGCATTGTAGGTGCTATATGAACATAGATGCTTGATTGTGTATTTGGATATGATTTATAATATTTGAGAAGATGTTATTGTGTTGGATTATATTATTTGAATGGATGTTATTTATTGACTTTTGAATTTCATGGTAATGAATTAGATCCCTATCAGAATTACATGTCAATAAAAGAAAAAAATGAAAAATTAGAAATTTACAGGTATTGATTCAACTATATATAGAAACTGGTTATTTCTGATGGGAGTTCTCATTTATGATACCTGTTCAACTCTATAATTGAAACTGGTTCTTATAACAAAACTAGTCACAGTGCTCTAAAAAGGAACCGGTTACATAACCAGTTTCTATGTGTTTCAGTCAAAGAGATACCCCCTCATAGAGAGTGGTTCCAAAACAAGTTTCCATAAGCTATTCTAACCGGTCTCTATGTACTTTTTTGTAGTAGTGATTACATTAACGAATAGGTTACTCTTCAAGATGGTAACCTGCTTGACTTCCGTAAGGGAGGTCGCGGGTTCGATTCTTGCTAGGGTGTAACATAGTTTTTTATTTTCTTGTTATTTTTTATTAACATAATTTAATCACACATTTGTGATATGATGTGGTTATTGTAAAGGCATATACTCACACGATCGTTCTAGAAGAAAATGTGACTATACACATTAGTTTTTGGCAAGCTAACACAAACTAAACTTTAAACACACATTTTAAGTTACGTGACCAAAAATGTTAATAAGTGTGACAATGTAACACCCGGTAATTTTCCAAACCTATTTTCATAGCCAAATATTTACCTTTGCATCCCTTCGCATTTAAACTTTTTCTGAACTTATTTGAACTTGAGAAATAGAGGATATTCTATTTAAACGTGAACGTTGTTCACCAATCTAGCTAGCACAACCTAGAATACTCAAAACTATTTGATTTATGGATATAAATTAAATCCGAGAAAACAATGCGTGTGAATACTCAATTTTATCAGAAAAATCATTCTGAACGCAATGGCAAAAACCTCGTGTCTTAAAACAGATATTTGCTAGGTCAAACGGGGCCCACAGTGTTTATTATAAAAGAAAAAAAAACTTGCAAAACACCCCCTCCACCCCCCATTTATGCCGCACCCCCTACACTTTCATTTGCACGACTTTAGTCCCTCCTTGGGGTATAAAAGGGCCTAGGCTTTCACTTCTTCACTAATACACCACCTCATCGGAATAGTAATTCCGGCGCCGCACCCAATTTCCAGCCAACTTTCGGCCACCACCAAAACACTCACCGCCGCCTACCCCTGCTTCCCCACATCATTTCTAACTTGTTTGAAGCATCAAGGAGGTCCGTTTGGTTGTTTGAGCCCTCACCGCCGCGTCACCACCATCACCACCACGCCACCACCACTTGCCGCCGCTCTCTCCTCCCTCCCTCTTGCGTTTGGTAAGGCTCACGCGCCACCTTTTCTTTCTTATTTTAATTTTATTCGAAACCCTAAGCCTAAAAAATTTTAAAAATGATTTTTATTAATAAAAACTAATTTAAAACTAGTGTTTTACTACTAAAACCGTGTGGATCTATGTTTTTTACTTGTGAATTGTTCGGACTCGTTCCGAGTCGTGTGACTCGTCCGAGTCAACTCACGAGTTGAGTTGACTCGGATTGTTTTCTTGTTTATTTTGTATTGTTTGTTCTTGTTTAAGCTTATTTTGTGTTAGTTGTAGCTCGGTTTGGAGTTTGGATGGATTTGGTCTTGCGTTTCGGTTAGCCGAGAGCGACACGGCTCGAGTAAGGCCGAACCGTGACTCAAGGGAGTCACGACCAAGGGTTGGTGTGCTTGTTTGAGTCTGGTGTCGGATTTGGTTTGGGATTTTTGTTAGCCGAGAGGTGTAAGTCTCGAATAGGAGCGATTCGTGACTCAAGGGAGTCACGGCTTGAAGTTTTATTTTTGGCCGAATGGATTTGGGTTCGAGTAGGGTTGAGCCGTGACTCGTGGGAGTCACGGCCATGGTTGGTTTGATGTTTGGTGACGAGGTGATGTTATTTGTTGTCGAAGTTAAGATTCGTGACTCAAGGGAGTCACGGTATGAAGTTGTTTTGGCTGGTTTAGAGTCGAGGTTAGTTTGGTCGTTTAGTCGAGACTCATGGGAGTCTCGGCCGCGTCATGGTCTCGGCTTAGGAGACATGGTTATGGCCTTGGCACCGTGTGGTACGAGTCATGGCTCAAGTGTGCATGGGCTCGAGTATCGTTGAGTAATATCCTTTCGTGTCTTGTCGTGACTCGAGGTTAGAAAACCTCAAGAGTGTGTCAAGTTAATTTTGGTTTTGGATTGTGTTGTTGGGCCGCATGGGCTAGTGAGCCCTTTAGTAGTCAAGTATTGGTAAGCTTTGGACCCGTAGGCCCAAAGTGAGTCCGTTGGGTTGTATATGTTAAGCATTGAGCCGAAGCCCAATGAATTTGGGTCTTGTGTTTCATCTGTTTGTTTTAATGGTTTATATCTTTTCCGTTTACTAACTTATCTTATTTTGTTTGTCGATTGGTGTTTCAGAAACTATTCAGGTAACTTGGGATATGATATGGATTTGGATATTGCAACAACCTATGCTTGGATGAGATTTTTGGATTGGACTTTATTGGATTTACGGTATTAGCCGATGGACTTATGGACGATTTTGTACTTAAGACGGAATAGTATGTTAGACTCCAAAGAGCTTAACATATTAGGACCCGAACATACACAAAATGGTCGATAAACTTGACAACTAATATATATGCGAATGATAACGACTAAAAATATATATAAAACTTGTAAAACATGATTAAAATTGGTTTATTCAAGAGTCGTAACGACTTGGAAATATTTTATAAACGGACGCATCATGTTTAAATTTTCATAAAAACCTTTTATAACTTAATCATCTACAACTTGTAAACATCTTAAAATCCTTTTGAAACTTATATATTTTCTTCTTAAAATCATAACGTTTTACCAATTATTTGGGTTATGGGTAAAACACCGAAACGACCTATTGATATCTTTTCTTCTCGTTCTTTATTATTCTTTCCTTTTCTTATTCTTATTTCTTCTTCTTTCTTGATCCTTTTCTACTTGTTTGTTTGTGTTTCGCCGACTAGTATTATCTTAACTTTTCTATCCACACGAGTCATAAATGTCTACTTCTTTTCATCGCCATTGAGAAACTAAACCTTTTCATTTCAAACACGATTATTCTACGAATATTGCTTTATAAATCACTTTGAGGATTATTTCTGAAACATACTATTTACTTATTAGGTTGTACCGAAGTTTACTTGTCGAGCTATTCCATCTGATCGTATTGTGATATCTTATTTCTTCTGCTGCTAAGGTGTGATTCATAGCCCCACTTTACTTTTAAATTTTTTATAAACCCATGGGGGAGATACATTGCTACTTACTTTTCCTGAACACAATTGTTTAAACGTATGCTTTTCCTGACTAAGATGATAATGCTAAGTACCGCCCTTGCCAAAAGCAAGTCCCTCGATCATTAACCATTAATCACTTGCGAGTAAACGCGAATATAGTTTATATGCCTATAGGAATGACCACCCACCATGTTGACCAAGGCCGCCAACATGTGATGTACTATATTCGAGTTAACTAGGTATCTGGCAAAGTACCTACTTGGGGGCAAATGTTATTATAATTCCACGGTTACTGTCGATTTACACCAATGTTATTGGTGTCGGTTAACGTTTTGCGTGTCATGAGCTTAGCAACTGTTTGACGCTTTACCCGATATCTGTATTTGTTACTTATATCTTCCAGACTTTGAAAATCTTGTGTTTAACTACTTTACTTATTAAACCTATGGATTACACTCAACCTTTGTGTTGACTTTTTAGCATGTTTTATCTCAGGTAATTAATGCATACTATACTGGTACTGAGAGTGGCATGAAGACAATCGGTGGCTATCTATCTACTTTTACTATCTTTTATCATTCGAAAAACCTTTCTAAATTTTGTCCATCACCTACGTTTGAGATAGGCGAGTCTTCGGCAGTACCGCGAAATTTCCCCTAAAGAGCTCAAGGCCGAGGTGAGCCATCTATGGCAGGACATCACATGGTGCTAGGGTCGTTACATGTCGGTGTCTAGACATTTGCGTACGCGACAGACTGAGGTTCTGGAGTTGAAGAGGCAGATCAGGAGAGATCGAGGAGCCACGGATGATTTTTATGTTGGGTTGTATGAGTATGCTGAGAGGTTGAGTTCGACAGAGCAGACAGTGACAGAGACTCAGAAGCATTTGGCATTGTTGGAGAAGAAGATGTTTGAGATCGAGAAGACCGTGTCAGAGTTGAGTCGTTAGGCCTATGTCACTGCGACTGAGAGACTTCAGAAGTTTCATATTTTTCAGGAGTTGCAGGATGAGATACATGCCATGCAGTGGCAGGCATACTGGGATAGGCTGGCGCGATTCCGTTTTGATGATAATTTTGATGTCTTGGCTACATACGGAGGAGGCCGTTAGTGAGAGATTAGTGATCATCTTTATTATGGTAGTTTAGTATCGTAGTAGTAGTTTACCTTGGACTTACTAAACTGAATTGTCTCAGTTAGTAGATTTTATTAGAAACTTGTAGTCGTTTAGCATATCTTGTAAGACTTATAACAAATATTAAATCTATGATGTATTTTGGTGATGTACTATTTATGATGTTGAATGCGTACTATATTATGATGTTATCATGGTGTTGTTTATTGGTGAAATGATTCTGTTACGTTAGTCAAATACTTATAGTTTTGTACGTTTGTAATGATTGATAGAATTATGCCGCCTAAGAAGATGACATCAGCTGCGATTTAGAAGTTAGTGGAGGATGGCATTGCCGCAGCACTTGCGGGGCGTGCAGTTAATGGCGATCGGAATGATGCGGGAGCGCGCATTGCCAATGAGAATCGTTTCTGTACTTATAAGGATTTTATGAATTGCAAGCCTATCACATTCAAGGGAACCGAAGGAGCTGTTGGTTTGACTCAGTGGTTTGAGAAGACGGAGTTTGTGTTTCTACGAAGTAACTGTTCTGAGGATTGAAAAGTGAAGTATGCAACAAGTACCTTAGTGGAACATGCATTGTCTTGGTGGAATTCGTTTGCTCAGACCATGGGACTAGAGAATGCTTACAACACCCCGTGGGAAGAATTCAAGAAGGAAATGGTTAAGAAGTATTGTACTCGTAGTGATATGAAGAGGTTGGAGACTGAGTTTTACTATTTGGCTGTGAAGGGGATTGATCTTGCTACGTATGTACGCCGGTTTCAAGAATTGAAGGTTTTCTGTGCTCACATGGTTCTAGATAATGAGAAACTATTGGAGAAGTTCATTGGAGGATTACCACCCAGTATTGAAGGGAATGTGACATCTTACAACTCTCAGACACCGGATGAGACTATTCGTATATCTGAGCGACTTTTGGATCAAGTGATCAAACGTGGTACTGTTCAGAGGAGTAACAACTATGACAACAAGAGGAAGTGGGATGACAACAAAAGAAACACCAACTACAACAACCATAACAACCGCAACAACAACAGTAACTCTCACCACAATCACAGTAACCCCCACCACAACAACAACAACAACCAGTACCGTAACAACAACCATCACCACCAATAGAACACAAGACAGGAGACTGTCAAGGCTTATGTGGCTGCACCAGCACAAGTTGGAGGGTATACTGGGACTCACCCATTCTGTGATAAGTGTAAACAGCATCACACTGGACCATGCACAGCTAAGTGTCAGAATTTTCAGAAGGTTGGACATATTTCTAAGCACTGTAAGCAAAGGGTTGTAGCTACTAGGAGTAACTTACAGCCGGTGGTAACTTGTTTTGGATGTGGAGAGCGTGGTCACTAAGGAGTCATTGCCCTAAGAACAATGGACAGCGAGTGGAAGGCGCTCGTGGTAGAGCATATGTGATGGGCAATGGAGAGCAGTAGCAAGATCCGAATGTGGTTACCGGTACGTTTCTACTCAACAATCATCGTGTTAAAGTTTTATTCGATTCTGGTGCTGATATGAGTTTTATATCTTCTATGATTTCACCACTACTTGATAACACCCCTACCTCCCTAGACACTAGTTATAGCATCGAACTAGCTAATGGCAACTTAGTTGACACTTGCACCGTAATTCGAGACTATACCCTAAACCTCCTAGATCACCCGTTTAGTATCGATCTCATGCCCATTGAACTCGGAAGCTTCGACGTAGTGGTTGGTATGGATTGGCTGTCCAAACATCAGGCGAGTATTGTTTGTGGTGAACGAGTTGTTCATATCCCCCTCAATGGTGAAACTTTGATTATCCGTGGTGACCGAAGCGGAACCCGTTTGAACATCATATCTTGTATCAAGACTTTGAAATACATCGAGAAGGGATGTCATGCATTCCTAGCATATGTGACTTAGAAGAAGTCGGAAGAGAGACGACTTGAGGATGTTTCAATTGTGCGTGATTTTCTCGAAGTATTTCTCGAAGATCTACCTAGACTTCCACTGGTTCGACAAGTGGAATTCCAAATTGACTTAGTGCCGGGAGCTGCACCCGTAACACGTGCACCGTATCGACCAACACCGACAGAGATGCAAGAACTGTCTAACCAACTGCAAGAGTTGTTGGACAAAGGGTTTATTCGACCAAGTTCCTCACCTTGTGGGGCACCAGTCTTATTCGTGAAGAAGAAAGATGGGTCATTCAGGATGTGTATTGACTATCGTGAACTGAATAAGCTAACAGTGAAGAACCGATACCCGTGACCTAGAATCGATGACTTATTCGACCAGTTACAAGGATCCGGTTTCTACTCCAAGATAGACTTACGATCGGGTTACCATCAACTCAGAGTCCGGGAAGAGGGTATTCCCAAGGCAGCGTTCAGAACTCGATATGGCCACTATGAGTTTCGAGTGATGCCTTTTGGTTTGACAAACGCACCTGTTGTATTCATGGATCTCATGAACCAAGTGTGTAAACCATATCTGGACAAGTTTGTTATAGTTTCCATCGATGTCATTTTGATCTACTCCAAGAGTGAAGAAGAACACAAGCAGCATCTGATGATAATTCTTAAGTTATTCAAGGAAGAGAAATTGTACGCGAAATTCTCTAAGTGTGAATTTTGGATTCGCAAGGTACAATTCTTCGGACACGTGATTGACAGTAAAGGTTTACACGTGGATCCCGCAAAGATCGACGCTATTGAGAACTGGCCAACGCCCACTAACGCCACAGAAATTCGTCAATTTCTGGGATTGGCTGGATACTACAGGAGATTCATCGAGGGATTCTCCAAAATAGCTAAACCGTTAACCACGTTAACTCAAAAGGACAAGAAGTATGGATGAGGAAAGGACGAAGAAGAGGCATTCCAAACCCTGAAGCAAAAAATTTGTAGTGCACCGATTCTAGCATTACCAGATGGGGCTGAAGATTTCGTAGTCTATTGCGATGCATCACACCAAGGGTTTGGAACAGTTTTGATGCAACGAGGGAAGGTCATGGCATATGCACTTAAGATTTGGAGGCACTATCTATACGGTACGAAGTGTACTGTCTTTACCGATCACAAGAGTCTCCAACATATTTTGGATCAGAAAGAGTTGAATATGAGACAACGACGATGGTTAGAGTTGTTAAGTGATTATGATTGTGAAGTCCGATACCACCCGGGAAAGGCGAACGTCGTGGCTGATCCCTTGAGCCGTAAGGAACGGTTGAAGCCGCTGCGAGTTCGAGCTTTGGTTTTGACTATCAATTCAAACCTTCTCGCTCAGATTCTTAACGTACAAGAAGAAGCCGTAAAACAAGAAGACCTCAAGAGCGAAAACCTTTACGGTATGATACAGAAGAAGTTTGAGAAACGTTTAGATGGAACGTTATGTTTTAAAGGGAGATGTTGGATACCGCGTTTTGGAGGACTGCGAGACTTAATCATGCATGAGATTCATAATTCGAAGTACTCTGTACACCCAAGATCCAACAAGATGTACCACGATCTCAAGAAGTTATATTGGTGGCCAAACATGAAGGCTGACATTGCCGACTATGTCGGTGAATGTCTTACATGCTCTAAAGTTAAAGCCGAACATCAGAAACCGTCTGGTCTTCTACAGCAACCTAAGATTCCCGAATGGAAATGGGAAAGGATTATTATGGACTTCATTGCTAAACTTCCAAGGACTTCAACTGGATTCGACGCTATTTGGGTTATAGTCGATCGACTAACTAAATCTGCACATTTTCTACCCATCAAAGAGAACTATAGTATGGATAAGTTGACTAAACTTTACGTTAAGGAAGTAGTCTCGAGACAAGACGCGCCAATATCTATCATCTCTGATCGAGACAGCAGATTCACTTCTAACTTTTGGCGATCACTTCAGGATGCCTTTGGTGCAAACCTCGACATGAGTACCGCCTACCACCCACAGACCGATGGTCAAAGTGAAAGGACTATACAAACCTTAGAAGATATGCTCCGAACATGTGTGATTGATTTTGGAAATGGATGGGATACCCATTTGCCTTTGATTGAGTTTTCGTACAACAACAGCTATCATGCGAGCATTAAGGATGCACCGTTTGAAGCATTGTATGGTCGAAAGTGCCGATCACCTATTTGTTGGGCCGAAGTAGGAGAAGCTCAGCTCATTGGACTGGACATTGTTCGTGAGACAACTGAGAAGATTGTACAAATTAAGAACCGATTACAAGCTTCAAGAGACCGACAGAAGAGTTACGCATATGTGAGGCGTAAACCACTAGAGTTTCAAGTCGGAGATAAGGTTATGTTGAAAGTCTCGCCATGGAAAGGCGTGATATGGTTTAGTAAACGAGGGAAGCTGAACCCGAGGTACATTGGACCGTTCAAGATTTTGAACAGGGTTGGACCTGTAGCCTACAGACTTAAACTGCCACCCGATCTTACTAGAGTACACCTTACGTTCCACGTGTCAAACCTGAAGAAGTGCTTATCTGATGAGCCACTCGTGATTCCACTCGAAGAAATTCATATTGATGAGCAATTGAACTTTATTGAGGAACCCGTCGAAATTATGGACCGTGAAGTCAGACAGCTGAAGCAGAGTCGTATTCCTATCGTGAAGTCCTTGCAATTCCAGGAGAGGCCTCGAGTTCACCTGGGAACGCGAAGACGAGTTCAAACGCAAGTAGTCTCACGTTTTCTCAACCACGACTGGTAACACTAACTAAAATCCGGGACGGATTTCCAAATATGATGTAGGTGCTGTAACACCCGGTAATTTTCCAAACCTATTTTCCTAGCCAAATATTTACCTTTACATCCCTTAGCATTTAAACTTTTTATGAACTTATTTGAACTTGAGAAATAGAGGATATTCTATTTAAATGTGAACATTGTTCACCAATCTAGCCAGCACAACCCAGAATACTCAAAACTATTTGATTAATTGATATAAATTAAATCCGAGAAAACTATGCGTGTGAATACTCAATTTTATTAGAAAAATCATTCCGAACACAATGGCGAAAACCTCGTGTCTTAAAACGGATTTTTGATAGGCCAAACGAGGCCCACAGTGTTTATTTTAAAAGAATAACAAAACTTGCAAAACACCCCCTCCACTCCCTATTTATGCCGCGCCCCCTACACTTTCATTTGCACTACTTTAGTCCCTCCTTGGGGTATAAAAGGGCCTAGGGTTTCATTTCTTCTTCACTAATACACCACCTCACCGGAATAGTAATTTCAGAGCCGCACCCAATTTCCGGCCAACTTTCGGCCACCACCAAAACACTCACCGCCGCCTGCCCCTTCTTCCCCACATCATTTCAAACTTGTTTGAAGCATCAAGGAGGTCCGTTTGGTTGTTTGAGCCCTCACCGCCGCGTCACCACCATACCACCACCACTTGCCGCAGCTCTTTCCTCCCTCCCTCTTGCGTTTGGTAAGGCTCACGCGCCACCTTTTCTTTCTTATTTTTATTTTATTCGAAACCCCAACCCTAAAAATTTATGAAAACGATTTCTATTAATAAAAACTCATTTAATACTAGTGTTTTACTACTAAAACCGTGTGGATCTATGTTTTTGACTTGTGAATTGTTTAAACGTATGCTTTTCCTGACTAAGATGATAATGCTAAGTACCGCCCTTGCCAAAAGCAAGTCCCTCGATCATGAACCATTAATCACTTGCGAGTGAGCGCGAATATAGTTTATAGGCCTATAGGAATGACCACCCGCCATGTTGACCAAGGCCGGCAACATGTGATGTACTATATTCGAGTTAACTAGGTATCTGGCAAAGTACCTACTTGGGGGCAAATGTTATTATAATTCCGCGGTTACTGTCGACTTACACCAATGTTATTGGTGCCGGTTGACATTTTGCGTGTCATGAGCTTAGCAACTGTTTGACGCTTTACCCGATATCTGTATTTGTTACTTATATCTTCCAGACTTTGAAAATCTTGTGTTTAACTACTTTACTTATTAAACCTATGGATTACACTCAACCTTTGTGTTGACTTTTTAGCATGTTTTATCTCAGGTAATTGATGCATACTTTACTGGCACTGGGAGTGGCATGAAGACTATTGATGGCTATCTATCTACTTTTACAATCTTTTACTATCTTTTATCATTCGAAAAATCCTTTTAAATTGTGACTTTTATTCCGCTGCGTATGATGTTTGAGAATCTTTTGAACTCTAATGTTCATTCATATTTCGAATGATATGTTTTATTAAAACGACTCGTTATGAGGTCGTTTTCTATGATTGAGACTGTCATACCCGTAAGTAATACCCCAAACTATGATCCGGTGCCATATTCCGAGTTGGGGGTGTTACAGACCATATGTTGTTTAAAGTGAAGAAATATGTATTTTGTGTGACTATTGTTCATCTAATGGCCACATGAATTTTATGTTTGTGTGGCCTTTTGTAATATTTAGTCACACAAAGCATGAAATTTAATGATGACCGACTTCACATTTTGCTCTAAATAATAGCCACATGAATACTTCATGATGTGACTGTTATGAACATATTGGTCACATATAATCACCTTAAATGTGGCCATAAACATAATTTAGTCACACGTTTGTGATATGTTGTGGCTATTGTAAAGGCATATAGTCACATGATCGTGCTAGAAGTAAATGTGACTATACAAATTATCTTTTGGCAAGCTAACACAAACTAAACTTTAAACACACATATTAAGTTACGTGACCATATGTACTGGATTTTGGCTACACTTAAATAATGTGTGACAAAACGTTTAGTGTGACCATATATGGCATTTGGTCACAGTGTTAAAAGTAAATGTGACTATACAAATTAGCTTTTGGCAAGCTAACACAAACTAAACTTTAAACACACATATTAAGTTACGTGACCATATGTACTGGATTTTGGCTACACTTAAATAATGTGTGACAAAATGTTTAGTGTGACCATATATGGCATTTGGTCACAGTGTTCAAGTGTGTGACATATATTTGTCACTTTTAAATGCATATCATGACTAATGCTTCAAACTTACTTTTCAGTTGTCACACATTTCAAATTCATATGTGGCTAAATATTCAGCAAAAAATAGCAGTTACTTTTAAATAATGTGTGACAAACTTGACTGTATGATTTAGCCACATACACAATTACTTCATGTGACCATATATGGATTTTGGTCACACTGTTCAATTGTGTGACATATATTCGTCAGATATGTATGTATATAGTGTGACTAATGTTTCAAACTTATTTGTATCTGTCACACGTCCCAAATTATAAGTGACTAAATGATCAACAAAAAATTACCAGTTACCTCTAGTCAAATAAATATTCAAATGTGTGACAATGAAATTCCGAAATGGTTACACAAAATGAGTTCAAGTGTGGCTGTTTATTTTATTCTGATACATTTAGTCACATAAATATCTGACTGTGTGGCCATTCAAAAAACAGCATATGTGACGAAATCCCAGATTTGTACTAGTGTTAGTCCCTAAACTCACCTTGATTCGAACATTTAGTCCCAAGTTCTCAAAAAAATCGCATATTTAGTCCCAACATTTTTGAGTAATTACAAATTTGGTCCTTTTTTGGTAACGCTCATTAGCTGCAAGGGTGTTTTTGTGTTTTTAGTCTTTATTGTCTAAACACCCATTAACAACGTTGGTCCCTGAACTTTCCCACGAATATAAAATAATACCCTAATCTAAACACCTCTCTTCTTCAACCTCTCACCCACCACCACCCTCTCTTCGCAACCGCTCCTACAGGCCGTCACCACCACCACCGTCACCGTGATTTACCTCAAATACATTGTAAGTAATATTAACTTTTTTTAACTATTTTCTAACGTAATTTGGTTAAAATAATACACAAGTGATTTGAAAAATCAAGTTTTCCGTCCTCCATTACTACCTGGACTCGAGGACGTATACAAAATTAAATCATATAGAATACATCAATATACTAAATCTTAATTAATATACCGTTAATTATACTAAATCAATATACTAAAAAAATGATATATCTTCCTACATCTTAATAAGATTTAGTATATACTGTTGACTAAATGGTAGGTGCAGTTTGGTTAGTGGTTTTGGCATGGGTGTAGGGATTCAAAGAAGAAGAAAAATGTTTGTTTTGATCCGTGAGGTTTACTGTAAGGCGTCACTGACAAAAAAGTACATACTTTTCAAAACCCACTATGGTCGGGTGGATTTGAGATAAATCTGTTGGGCCATATACATTGTCTTTCACTATTTCTCTCCTATTTCTACAATAAAAAAGTTATTTAATTATTTTTAGTTTTATTTGTTTACTTTTAAATCTTAAAATACTATTATTTTAATTTATAATATTACTTTTTCTTACATTATTTTTCTTTTCCTTCCTTACATCAAATTCAAATCCAGATCATAATCCAATTTTAAATCCAAATACAAATTCTAATCTTAAACCCGCCTACAAACTAAACAGGCCCTAAACTTTAATATACCAAATCTTAATTAAATATATACTGTTAATTATACTAAAAAAAAAAACTTTAATATTAATATCATATCATCGAGAAATCATCAAAAACATCAAAATTTTAATATTCTAAAACAAAAATTAGCCAATTTTCAACACCAACTCCAAAAAAATGATTTCGCACTCCAAAAAATGATTTCGTAGTCGTGGTGCCAATTTTAAAGAAATTGTTAAAATAAAAACAAATAATAAAAAAATACATTGAGAAGCCCTCAAAAAATCTGATTCAAGCCGGTGGATTTCATAACTCTTACCCATCATCTAGATAATTATGATATTATCAATCGACACCATCATAATAGTCACCACCGAATACCACCGACAGCCAACCCAGCAATCGCCACCACCCATGAACTATCAGCAAATCAAACAACAATAAACGACCACCACCTAACAAAACCACTACATCCAGTGCTGAACCACCACCACCACCGACGTCAAACCAAGAAACTAGAGGTGGCAATTTGTGCCCAAAATTTAAAAACAAATGTGCTAATTTGAGGAAATCTATAAAAGATTTTGGCATATTTAGCCCCCTCTTTTTTTTTTATAATGGTCATACATTGCTCATTTAAAAGTTAAATGGGCAAAAACAGACACATTTTTTTTATCAGTTGGAGAACATTACAATTGTTTTTAAAGAAAAACTTATAAATATAATATATTTAATTTTTTAAATATAAATGAGGTGTTACGTTTGAGGAATTTATTTTTTCGTTTTGGGTCTTTTCTAAAGCGATTCGTATAACATGCGCCCGTTTGGCCCGCGCCCATTTAGCCCATGCCCATTTAGCCCGTAGCTCATGTCCACCCGCTTTGACACCTCTACAAGAAACCAATGGATTCGACATCTTCTCTCTTTATTTTTATTATATTTTTTTTCATATTAGGATAGTAGATGTATTTTTATTTTTATTTTATCAGAAGCACGAAATTGTATTTGTGTGTTCGTGTATTTGGCTTATTTTGGCTATGTTTGGCGCGGAGCTTTTTGGAGCTTTTTGGAGCTTTTTGGGGCGATGAGCGGTGAGCAATAAGCTTTTTGATTTTTGTTGTTTTTTTGGCAAAGGAGCGGTGAGCTTTGCGATTTTTTAGGAATGTTCATTTTTCCAATGCTTCTTTAAGAAGCTGTGAGCGGTGGGCTATGAGCTGTGGCTACTGCTCACAGCTACTGCTCACCGCTCACTGCTTACAGCTCACTGCTACTGCTCACTGCTATTTTTACCAAACACAACCGAAACCCTAATCCTGCACTATATATTTGGTCTTTCGTTAGTTTGATTATATCACAAATCATATTCATATCATTTGTATCAAAGTTACTAATCACGAGTAAGCATTCTCATTCCATGTTTTTAAATAAGGGCAAGTCTCCAAGCAGAAGCTCCTTCAAATCTTAAGGTATTCATTTATTTATCAAAACAATTTTAATAATTTTTTCATTCCTGTATTGATTATTTTAAATTATTGTTGTATACATATTTGTTTATTCAAACCATTTCAATATCGAAACACTATATGTTTGACTATATGAATAATGTATACTTATTTTTCTCTGTCTTTCAAAACCTTAATTGTAGTTATGTAAAGGCACTGTGATAGATTAGTGTATGATTTTTCAAATGTACGAAACAATTATAGTTTGACATCCTCTAATTCAAGTTTTATATTGCTGCCTAAATGATTAGTTAATCTATATAAGCAAACTGTAATTTATGAGTAAGCAATATAGTTAAGGATTTTAATCCTTCAAACATCAGTATTATTTGTTTTTCATATAAATTATATAGTATAGACAAGCTAATCTTATAATATTTTGTTAATATATTTAGTGCTTACATTAATTTTTTGCATCATTACAGTAAATGTAGTTGAACATAAAATAACTAAGCTAAGCGATGTGGACCACATGATTGATGACATTGCTGTCAAAGCGCGATGCATATCGCTATGGCATTCACAAGAAAGACGCTGAAAAAAACCCGTACAGTCTTGATTGTGTTTTACAAGATGAAGAGGTATGTAACATAATATTTGTTTATTCAAACAGCTTGATGATCAATTGATGAAGCGAAAAGTGTACCGCTTTTAAGGGGTCATTTAAGCCCTAAATCGTATTTATTTGATCAAATATCGCCCTAAATCGTTCCTTTTGTCATTTTAGGTACTTTTGAGGAGAAATCTGGAAAAGGAGGCATTTTGGACGTTTTTGGAGCATAAAAGTGAAGAAAATGGCAAAGTCTCAAAAATCGGCTGAAAGTTACCTTTGACGGCGTCACAATTAACCCCAGACGGCGTCATGCCTTGGCAAGAAAAAGTGGACGTGAAATTTACTCATGATAAGCCAGTGAAAATAGCATGTGAATTCTGACGGCGTCACGCTTTAACTTGATCAAGGGCGTCACGGCTTAAATCAAAAGGGGACGGCGTCACGTTCAAGGTTCGACGGCGTCAAGCCTTGATAAGCCAGAATGGATTTTGAAGAGCTAAAGAGGGACGGCGTCAAGAAGGTCATCCGGGAACCCTAGAAGCGGCGAGGTGACGGCGTCACACTCCATAACGTGACGCCGTCAGATCCAAAAATCTATATATAGTTTTCTAATTTTTTGTCATAGGAGAGAGCTTAGTGTGTGGAATTTTGGGAGAAAACCCTAAGACGAATTTAGCTCCTTTTTCAAGGCTTTTTGCCTTGAGATCTTCCATGTTACATTGAAGATAAGTTATCAATTAATCATTCAATATGTCTATGTGTTGTTTGATTTTATCTTATTCTTGTCTTTTGATTAACATGTTAGGCTAAATTTATCTTGTGTTTGCTTAGATCTAATGAAACCTAGCTATTGATTATTGGTTATTAGTGTGTTATTAGTTGTATTGGATGATTGTTTATCTATGTTAGGCTTAAGAAAACTGGCTAACTTCCTATTCGGTAACTTGCTTGAACGTCTTAAGAAACATGAACCAGATGCGTACTAAAGGTTTTTATGGTTGTATTTAATGCACAAGCGAATTCTAGTGATCCCATGTTAGGAGCTTCCTAGCCGGCTCGACATAGGAGTGAAGTAGGAGCTTGTAGAGTTGGGGAAGTAAGTACGCCACCCCACGAATGGTATTAAGGAATAAACCCGTCATCCACGCGACTAATACACACTAATTAACCGGTAAAAGATAGTTAGGGAGTAAGGAAATCTAAGTAAATACATTTCTCTACACATAAGTTTCTCACAACATTTTATTTTCAGTTATTTATTTTATTTGCATTTGTAGTTATT
The DNA here is from genome assembly GCA_021014915.2 of Artemisia tridentata subsp. tridentata. Taxonomy (NCBI): domain Eukaryota; kingdom Viridiplantae; phylum Streptophyta; class Magnoliopsida; order Asterales; family Asteraceae; genus Artemisia; species Artemisia tridentata. The sequence goes on along the minus strand of CP139507.1, from coordinate 377,306,007 downwards.
TGGGTTAGTTGACTAGCAACTAATTCCGCCCACTCTTTCAAAACCCGAGATTTTACTTGCTTTCATAAAAAATTATAAAAACATAAAAAGAATCTTCCTCAACCCTTAGACCTAATTAGAGTAGTCTTTCACACCTAACGAACACTATTCCCTATGGAGAACGATCAATCCCCCGTACTTACCACTACACTATACTACATCGGTCAGGTACACTGCCTGGTGGGGTTGTAAGCCTCTTGAGATCCCTCGAGAGGTAAAACCTGTTGTAAGGTTGCAAAACCCACGCATCAAGTTTTTGGCGCCGCTGCCGGGGAATAGTTATTGTTTAGGTTGAATTTTTATTTCTATTAGGTCTACTCACTAGATTCCTTTCTAGTGAGATTTTTGTTTTATTTTTCTAGGTTTTCTTTAGTCTATCTATTTTCTTCGTGTCTTTGTTCGTAACCATTACCATTCGACATCATGGAAGATGGTAATATCCTTAACCCACACAACCCACCACCACAACAACCACCACCACCTCCTAGAGCCCGTACTTTAGGAGAGTATTCCCGTCCTAGCCACCATGGCTATCGAAACACCATTGAGCTCACTCAAGGAGCCAATATCACACCCTTGCGATCCGACACCATCCGGTTGGTGCAAAGCGGATGCGCATTCCATGGACTTCGTTCTGAAGATCCTAATCAACATCTCAAGGACTTTCTTAAAATCGTTGATTCTATAGACCTTGATGTTGCCACTCGAGAGACGACCCGATTGCGTCTCTTCCAATTCTCTTTGCGGGACCAAGCTAGTCAGTGGCTAGAACGTCAACCCGCAGGATCCATCACCTCTTGGGATGATCTCACCACTCGTTTCCTTGCTCAGTTTTTCCCACCGGGAAGAACTACCAAGCTAAGGAATGATATCTTGATGTTCCGACAACGTCAAGGCGAAACTCTCTACGAGGCATGGACTCGATTCAAGGACTTACTCCAAAAAGTCCCCCACCATGGCATAGAACTTTGGCTCCAAGTCCAAATCTTCTATGACCATATCAATCTCTCCACGAGGCAAACCATTGACCAATCGGCCGGTGGCAAGCTACGTGATCTAAGTGCGGAACAATCATGGGCTCTCCTAGAGGATCTTGCTCTTTATGACAACGAAAGTTGGAGTGATCCCCGTGATTTGAATAAAACGGTCAATGCAATATCTTTGCCTTCGAACAATTCAAGCACTTCCGACCGTAGGATCATAGAACTTGAAGACCAAGTCAAGTTTCTCATGAAATCTTACGAGGCTCCTAAACCTTCAAGCCAAGTGAACAAAATCACTTCTTCATGTGAATTATGTAGTGGTCCCCACGACACTCGTGATTGCATGGGACTCCCCGAACAAGCTTTTGTTGACTACGCATCCTCGCGTACCGACGGAGCGGGAGACAAGTGGTACACTTTCAAACCCGAGCCAAACCATTACGATGATACATACAACCCCTCATGGAAAAATCACCAGAACCTTAGGTGGAAACAAAACCAAAACACACAACAAACCAATTCTTCCAACCCACCTAATCGTTTCCAATCAAGCGGTTCCAACTCGAACCGTACTTTCAACAACAATCCTTCCGGCAATGGTAGTACCGATAACTTTGAAGGATTGATGTCTCAATTTATGGCATCTCAAGAAGCTCGTTTAGCCAAGTTTGAAGCCGATTTCAAACAAAAACAAAGCGAGATGACCGATAAGATTGACACCTTGTTGAAAGCCCTCAATGACCGAGAAATGGGAGCACTCCCTAGCAACACGGTCAAGAACCCGAAACTAAACGTCAACGCTATTTCATCGGTTTCGTCCCCTAGTTCTTGTCCACAATATTATTCGGTCAATTCCATGAGCACGTGTTTCAAACAAACCCAAGTCGTTCCAAATGACCAAGAAGTTATGACATCCAAATTGGTCAACAACATAGTTGAAACACCTCCCACTCAAAACCTTGACGAAGAATTCAAGGAGCTCCACCTTGAAAGTCCGGTTGTTGATGTGTTGGATGAGAAGAAGCTCAAGTTAGGCGAAAAAGGGACCGCCTTTGTTCAAAACATGCTACCTAAGAAGTTAGATGATCCGGGCTTATTTGTTCTACCTTGCAAGATCGGTAATTCGGAGGCTTATGACACATTAGCCGATCTTGGATCAAGCCTTAACCTACTTCCGTTACCTCTCTACACCTCTCTAAAACTTGGAAAACTTGAAGAAACCGAGGTAATAATAGGTTTAGCGGATGGGAGTGTTGCTTACCCGGTTGGAGTAGTTAAGGACGTGTTAGTGCACATTGGAAAACTAACCATTTTAGCCGATTTCCACGTCCTTGATATGGTTAGCGACCCTACATGCCCCTTGTTGATAGGTAGAGGATTTTTGGCGACCGCTAGTGCTATGATTGATTGTAAGGAATCCAAGATAGCGGTAGGAGAAGGAGATACTTGGTCAGTCTATGATGTTAAGAAACATGCCTATGATACTAGTGAGGAACCAACACCACATTGGCTAGAATCAAATAGGAGACCATCTAGATATGGACCTTGGATTGATAGAGACTTCATAGGACCCCAACGCCCATTTTACCTAGAAGAGGACTTTGTTAACCGAACGCATTCGGTAGAACAACTCTTGGCTAGGGACACCGAATTGGATCCATTTGAAGATTCTCTAGTTTTTAGAAAGATGATTGATTTCCTAGGAGTTTTGCCAATTAACCTAGGAATGAATAAGTGGATTTGTGAGGAAGATGATCATAAGTGGAATTGGGATAAACCACCCAAAGATGGAGATGGGTCATGGCATATCAAGATGACATTGTATGACCCGGATGGAGAGAAGTTTGAGAAGATATATCGTACTAAGCGGACCAATAGGAAACTTCAATCCAAGCTTAACCCTAAAGACGTCCTCGATGACGAGCTCACTTATATAGGGTAGCGTGACTTTGAGTCTAGCTACAAGACTCGTTAATAAAGAAAAGCGCTTCTTGGGAGGCAACCCAAGCTTTATTTGCTTTGTGTGCTTATTTAATTGATTGTTTGTTTTTATTTGTTTCCGTATGTGTGTTTAATTTTTATTAGTATTGATTCATGTTCAAAAGTAAATTGTGAAAATGCTTTATGTTGTTTTTAACTTCGTCTTAACTACATATAAAGGTATTTTGCAAAAGATAAGTGTAAGGGAAATCTAAATCGGTTTATTAGAACACAAATGAACATGAATCATAATAATACTAAATTAACATACATATTAGTGTTTGTTTGAGTCAAATGCTTGTATCGAGTCATAATGATGTTTTGCAGGATTTCCAGGAAGTAAGGTAAAGGTTTTTCCAGAAATTTTCCGGAAACTTAAAATGAAAATTTTTGTCAGGTCATTTCTGACGGCGTCAGGGGTTATAACCTGATGGCGTCAGATTTAATTTTCAGAAATTTTTGAAAGTTTTGTTTTTAAAAAGTTTTTATTAAAATCTCCAACTTATAATCTCCAGGAATCTGCAAAATTATCATTCCACAAGCATTATATCCTTATATATAGATTTATCCCGCCGATGTTATGCAGGTTTTCGTGTTTGTTTTCTCAGGTTTAACAGGTTATTTTGGACAAGGAGATGTTTATGGAATCAAGCTTTTGGCGATGCACTAGTCATGAAGCTTTTACATTCTCCTTGGAGGAAGATCTAACCGTGTAATTTCATTATCCACCGAGCGAATCAGGGGAGTATTTGATTTCATTCCTTTACTTTTTTCTTTTACATCTTGTTATTTGAACATTGGGGACAATGTTCATCTTAAGTGTAAGGGGGGGTAAAAGTACGATTTTAGAGAATACAATTGCGCTTGACTTTTGTTTGTTTAATGGTAGATGTGTACTAAAACTGAGAGAAATACTTGTTAGGGTAATTTTAGTGCCAAATTTAAAATTTTTTACAACATATAGGAGTGAAACTTTGATCTTAATGAGCGTCTCATGGATAGGAATTATATGACTAGCACAAAAAAACCGTACCACTAAAAAATTTTCCACCCCAAATATGTGAGGTTCGCCCCTAGAATTGGTAGGAAAAGCATTATGCTATGATGTGTGTACCGGTAGCACTTAGATTCTAGAACTTGCGTTAGGACCATTCCGAAGCCACAAGTGAGACTACATTCGTGTAGTTAGATTTACTACATGATAAGAGGCATTAGGATTAACCCATTGTTTTACACCTGTGTTTTTGTTATAATTACGTTGGCTACATTGGTCAAGTAATTCTCCCACACCCTTTGCGTTGTACTCATTTTTAGTACACGATACCCCTAGTACACCCCTCAGAGCCTATCTTTTCGTTTCAACCTTTAAGCATTTTACTTAAAGGAAGAATTTGTTACACCCCACTTAAATGTACACCCAAATCGCCTTAGCCTACCTTGTATGCACTCATTTTTTGTGCATTATTGTTACAACATTTGTTTAAACCCAAGTTAATTATCTAGTTGATTACATGGTTGCTAAGTCGAGTCATATCCTTGTACATATTGTTTTGGGACGATTGGGACTCATGGGTAAAGTACTAGTGTAATGGAGTAATGGGGAAGAACATCATTTATTACCCCCATATGTGCTAAATATTTTAAAAGTACTCCAAGTTTTTCAATTATCTTAATTCGAGTCATTAGAATAGTTAATTGTAAAGTTATGTAAAAGTTCAAGTGTAAGGGGAATGCAACGCCCCTGTGATGTATTATTTTGGATGGTAGGGCAAAAGTGTATGCAAAAAAAAAAAAAAAAAAAAAAAAAAAAATCGAAAAAAATCGAAAAAAAATCAAGAAAAATACAAAAAAAAATGAGAAAAAGAAAAGTAGAAAAAACATACGGACTACCATCCCGTTTTATTTTATGTTTATTTTATGTTTTTGTTATTTTCTTTCATTAGCTTAAGATTGAGTCGAGTCTTGGCTTAGCAACATTGTATAGTACATGTAATTGATCAAGATTTTTAACTCGCCACCAGTAAAATATCCTTTATCCAACCAAACCGTGTTTTCCTTTTCCCTACACCTAACGTTATAACCCATTTAAAAGCCCTCTTTGATAGTTTATCTTTGGTGCTTACGCCTAGTGGAGAAGGTTTTCGATCCTTTCCCAAGCCTATGGTAATCTATTTGCTATGACAGGTAGTGAGAGATATTATCCGTTTTCATTTATGAGATTTATTTTGATGACACTTGAGAGATGTGAGTATCTAAACACTACTTGTGAGGTGCTAGTATGTAATCTCCGTGCTTATTATGATTGAAGTGGAACGAATATTTGTTGTAATTACTTTTATGTTTGCATTAAATGACCCCTAACTTGTATTTTAATTAGAATAAAAGCGCATTTGCTTGAGGACAAGCAAATCTCAAGTGTAAGGGTATTTGATGAAGCGAAAAGTGTACCGCTTTTAAGGGGTCATTTAAGCCCTAAATCGTATTTATTTGATCAAATATCGCCCTAAATCGTTCCTTTTGTCATTTTAGGTACTTTTGAGGAGAAATCTGGAAAAGGAGGCATTTTGGACGTTTTTGGAGCATAAAAGTGAAGAAAACGGCAAAGTCTCAAAAATTGGCTGAAAGTTACCTTTGACGGCGTCACAATTAACCCCAGACGGCGTCATGCCTTGGCAAGAAAAAGTGGACGTGAAATTTACTCATGATAAGCCAGTGAAAATAGCATGTGAATTCTGACGGCGTCACACTTTAACCTGATCAAGGGCGTCACGGCTTAAATCAAAAGGGGACGGCGTCACGTTTAAGGTTCGACGGCGTCAAGCCTTGATAAGCCAGAATGGATTTTGAAGAGCTAAAGAGGGACGGCGTCAAGAAGGTCATCCGGGAACCCTAGAAGCGGCGAGGTGACGGCGTCACACTCCATAACGTGACGCCGTCAGATCCAAAAATCTATATATAGTTTTCTAATTTTTTGTCATAGGAGAGAGCTTAGTGTGTGGAATTTTGGGAGAAAACCCTAAGACGAATTTAGCTCCTTTTTCAAGGCTTTTTGCCTTGAGATCTTCCATGTTACATTGAAGATAAGTTATCATTTAATCATTCAATATGTCTATGTGTTGTTTGATTTTATCTTATTCTTGTCTTTTGATTAACATGTTAGGCTAAATTTATCTTGTGTTTGCTTAGATCTAATGAAACCTAGCTATTGATTATTGGTTATTAGTGTGTTATTAGTTGTATCGGATGATTGTTTATCTATGTTAGGCTTAAGAAAACTGGCTAACTTCCTATTCGGTAACTTGCTTGAACGTCTTAAGAAACATGAACCAGATGCGTACTAAAGGTTTTTATGGTTGTATTTAATGCACAAGCGAATTCTAGTGATCCCATGTTAGGAGCTTCCTAGCCGGCTCGACATAGGAGTGAAGTAGGAGCTTGTAGAGTTGGGGAAGTAAGTACGCCACCCCACGAATGGTATTAAGGAATACACCCGTCATCCACGCGACTAATACACACTAATTAACCGGTAAAAGATAGTTAGGGAGTAAGGAAATCTAAGTAAACACATTTCTCTACACATAAGTTTCTCACAACATTTTATTTTCAGTTATTTATTTTATTTGCATTTGTAGTTATTTGGGTTAGTTGACTAGCAACTAATTCCGCCCACTCTTTCAAAACCCGAGATTTTACTTGCTTTCATAAAAAATTATAAAAACATAAAAAGAATCTTCCTCAACCCTTAGACCTAATTAGAGTAGTCTTTCACACCTAACGAACACTATTCCCTGTGGAGAACGATCAATCCCCCGTACTTACCACTACACTATACTACATCGGTCAGGTACACTGCCTGGTGGGGTTGTAAGCCTCTTGAGATCCCTCGAGAGGTAAAACCTGTTGTAAGGTTGCAAAACCCACGCATCAATGATCAATTTATATTTTGGTCAACTAAAGTAAAATTTTAAATCTAATAACAGGGTACCAGGATTGAGGTGTACACAAGAAGGGAATTCAAGTATAATTTTGAGCCACTGTTAGTTGAGGACCAGTGCTACATTATCTCTAATTTTGCGGTTGCATAGAATGGTGGCGCATTGCCATTGTTGCCTCACAAATGGAAGATCAGCATTTACCGCAACACAGTTGTGACAAGGATTGACCCGTTCAATGATGACCTTCATGGTTTCCAGTTTGAACCATTCAATTCAATTCTGGATGAAAGCAACAAATATGAACCTTCTGATTATGTTGGTATGTATGATTATTACCTTTGAAAATGTTTCATTAACATTAAATACAATTGAAGTATTTGTAAACCTGGAATGAGAATGCTTACTCATGATTAGTAAATTTGATACAAACGATATGAATACGATTTGTGATATTTGAAAACTAACGATAGACCTAATGTAAAAAATGATTATTATTTTGTTTACTTTTAAAGTTTTAATGAATATTAAATACATTTGCGCTATTTGTACAACATATATTATAATTCTCAATAACAGATGTACTGGGTACTGTTGTCGCCATCGGGGATATTGTCGCGGTCAATTCCAAATGGGGCAAAAAGACCCGCAGGACCGTTGTGCTTGAAGATGCTCAGTAAGACATCATATATTTACATTTATATTTCATTAGGCATAAAATATCCATCAACATTTACACAATCTCATTTTATGTCTTTGTAGGTCTGTCAGAATCAAACTTACTTTTTGGGACAGTTAGGCAAGCATGTGGAACGAGTATTCTCAGAAGTGTGATACATTGGGCTGTCTCATCATCATACTCCAACTTGGTAAATTCAAATATTGGGATGGTAAGTATACTTTTTGACACATTCTTTAATTCATTACGTATATCATCAACATCTCTTAATAATCAACTTTGAAATTATACTATCCTGTTCTATTTAACCATATAGATACTCCTGCTGTTCATAATGCTATTTTCGGCACGAAAATATTCATGAACTCTACTATGCCAGAAATTGTCAACTTCAGGAAAAGGTATTTTCCTATACAATTTTATGTGTTTAATATACTATTCTTACTATTAGGGTTTCCTTTTTAGTAATTCTATTACAAATTCAATTTTTAGTTTCACGCTTTTAAATAGCCACACAATCTATCTGTGGCCCTGCGGAGTTCATGTCTCGTTGCGTTAAGCAAATGGTGGGAACGATCCGTGATACAGAACCCGTACGTGCTACTTTCGTTATTCTTTCTACAATGTCCACTTTCTTTATTTATTTGCCGTTAACATATACTTGAAAGAATTGAACGACTACCACTAAATAATATTCCACTAAACATGCTCCGTTTTTTTTTTTTTTTTTAAAGCATTCTCAATGCGTGGTTTATGCTACTATACATAAAATTATGCAAGATGAAGGTTGGGCGTACACGGCATGTAAAACGTGCAACAAGCGCGTTGACATCATACTTGCTAAGGCTCATGGCCTATCAAGAAACCGCAAGCCAACGTTCCACTGTGACAATCATGCGACGGTTCAAGCAGCACCAGCATATGAATTTTGTACATTTATGAGGATGATTTTATATAACTATAACGTATAATATATATAATTACTTATACATGTGTTTTCTTATATTTATACAGGTTCAAGTTAATGCTTCATTTCGTTAACGATACAGGGTCTGCATCCGCTGTGTTCTTTAACACCACTATTTTCAAATTGTGCGGGAAGACTGCTTGGGAAATAATTGAAAAGAGATGAATGAATCCGGATGAGTATTTCCCGGACAACTTGGATGTGATTGATGGGAAAAAGGTTTTGTTAAAGATATTCTATTCAGAATATAACCATACCAGAAACAGTCAAAAGTATAGGTGTGACGCGGTGTCTGAAGATCCTGATGTTATTGCGTAGTTCAAAAATGGCTTTATAGAATCCGATGTATGTAAACAGATAATTTTAACTTTTATGTTATTTGCATATTAACAAGTATAACTAACAAATGTCATACTTTTACCTGGTCTTAGGATCCAGCGGACCTGTATACCACACCTATTATGCTGCTCAAACCAGCAAGGCCGCCGAGATCAACATACCAGAGTGTCACAAAGACATTGGTACTCGATACTCCACCCGCCAAAGACATTACTATTACCATACCATAAAGAACCATTGACAAAACTTTTTAATACCATTTGCATAACAGATATTGTCTACACAACATTCAGTTTATTAGGTTCAAATAGGCATAACAAAAAATTACACTGTTTAACATCTATTGAACGTTGCAGAAAACCAAGGAAGATGTTATGCATAACCATCAACTCCTGCACAACATTTTTTTGACAATTCAAATGTATATACTTAATATGATATACTCAAATACTTTAATAATGAGTAACAAACTTCCAATTTTAAACATGGTGTTTCAATATACATTTAAACTTTATTTTTATGCAAATCATTTCCTAAAATCTCTGACTATTACAACCCTATATACTAACAACTATAAATCAAATACATTTGCTTATACTAAAGTTGAACATGCATATGGACCATCATCAACAGAATTCATCAAAGGTAAATAAACGTTTTTCTGTATAGTTTATATATTGTTGATGCATCATTATAATATTCTTAAGTTTTATTCTTACCAGCAAGAAGTGGAGTCAAAGTCAATATCAGATTTTTGGATTGAAGATCAAACTGTCATCATCAAAGCAGATGATGAATTGGTATGTGTTACATTACTATGCGTAAACAAATATTAGCAAATCCCTTATGTCGTGTAACTTATATTACACTGTATGTTTCTAGGGTGTCCCTCCAAAAAATGAACCACAAAGACTTGCAAATGTAGCTACATTTGTGAAAAGCAATGTTGTTCATTTTGTATATAGTGATGATGAGAACGATGAATGGATCTTAATTAACAAAGATTCTTTATACCAGGTCCATCAGGAAGACAAAGTGGTATCAAAAAAAATGTTGATGATGAAGTCGTTGAGGATCATGACAACGAGAAATGGATCTGTATGAACAAAGACTGTGTATTCCACAATCATAAGTAGTTTTCTATTCTTTTTGCTTATATTACATTTGAAAGATAAATCAATGTTACATTTCATGGTCTATTCTACATGTAAAGCGTCATATTGTAGAGATCAAATGATAACAACATCAAAACATACATATTATATATGATATCCTATGACCTTCCCGCCATACATTCATACAAATTTGATACACATATTCAGATGCATAACGCGATTTTCATCAAGTACTTAACCAAGTTGTATTACATCTATACTAACCTAACACATTTTATATGACAATATTGGGCTTAACAAACAAACATACTACATTTTACTAAAAGTTATGTGTATTTTATCTTCTTAAAAGTTTTTTTAAAACGAAAAAAAAAAACGTATAAATAAAAAAAAAAAAAAAAAAATTTTTTTATAAAAAAAAAAAAAAACGTATAATTTAAAATTTAAGGAGTGCATATTATCTTACAATTAATTCATATATTTTAGGCAATGATCCCAATATTTTTGTGAGATATATTCAAATTCAAATAACAAGATATCATGAGGCAAATAATTTATTAGTCATTAATATAAAAATATTTTGAAAATACAGTATAAAAATATCTTCACCAATAAACTCTATATAAACTCCTACTAATGTTTAACATTATCAAACTATACGTTTTTTGAATAATTGTTTAGAGACGGCAAACACAGGATCCCCAAAGGTATAAAATGTTGTTTGCCATTTTTATTTTTTTATTTTTGCCATTATAAGTATTTGTTGTTTGTTATATGTGTTATACATATATGTTAAAAGGTACCATCTATTGAACCTTGCAGAAATCCAACGAAGATGGCATTCATTGTGCATCAACTACTAATGATGTGGTTAAAAATGATATATCCGTTATTGATATATCATCTGATGATGAAACGGTATGATTACCAAATGTATATTTTTTATTACAAAAATATGTCGCGTATAGTTACAAGATTGTTGTGTTTTTATGATCATTTGCAGCCTGTTCAAAAAATAAATAAACGTAGAAGATTAACTAAAAATTGAAGCGTTTAAACAACAATGTGGTCGATCTGAGTTCGTCAGATGATGACAAGGTAGCGAATGTTGCGGATACAAAAAAATTTGAAGATCAACCTCAAAAGATAGGAAAATTGGTATGAACTATATACAATCATTAATATTTTTTGTGTGTCTACTAAAAACTATATACGACATAATAGTATTATAATGTGTTTGTATTTTGAAACATAGGTTCTTGATGATGAAGAACCTACTCCTACCAAAAATAAGCAACACAACCATTCTCTCATTGCTGAGGAAACTGATGAAAATCTTAATAAACAAAATAATCTAAGTGAAGATGGTGTGTGGGTTAATATCGATGATCTTCCCAAAGGTTTTGATGGTTTAGAAAATGGTAACAAATACATTGATGGTGAAGCCGAAGAGGATTTACAATATTCTGACCTCTATAGTGAGCGATCAATTGATGATGGAGATGATTTAGACGGTTTCATTGATGACGAAACTCAAGATTCTAATCGTACCAATGATGATGATGATACCGATGATGATTTTTGATAGTGAAGAATGTTATTCAAATAGCTTGATGTTTACTAATTAATAAAATATGTTACCAAAAATGATAAATGTTTATGTCGACGGTTTTGATACTTCCATTTTTTGGTTTTATTTGAGTATACTTCCTAAGATTTGTTGTTACATTTCGTAGACAAACTTATAATATTGCTACATAAAATCTGGGTAATTTATGATTCTTTGTAACATATTATGTTGTCTATTACAAACTGCAACTGTATATAACATTTACACCATCAACATATTATTGTGCGTCGTGGTAAACGTGATTCTCAACTGTGTTTAAACCTATACCTATTAACAATGATGCAATGCATCTTTTTTTTACACAAAGCAATAAAAATAAAGGTTTATCAAACGGAAAACTACATTCATACCATTTGATACATTAAACACAACCATAAGTTGTTCAAGATTAAACCACTACCATAAGTTCGTCCTAATACATATTCATAACATATTAACTTTCAACATAGACAACCCTAACCAAAACCATTGACCCTGAGACATTATAAAGACACATTGTCCAAAAGATGATAACTTCCTGATCAAAGCACGTCAAAGACACAAACAAACGGAAATAGCCCAATTTTACATATCAGCAGAGATGGAACACTGGAATTTGTTCACCAAGATCAAGGTCGTGAATAAAGTGCATAAAGCGGAACCTTATTACTTTGTCATAGGCGAAAGAGTAGTCCCTTGCAAATTGTCTCCACATCCCATAGATAGCAATGTGATTGGTCCTCCACGGTCGTTCACTATGTGGTACCATCTTCATAACCATTGTCTTTTGATAAGCTTGGTGCTTCATCACTGCATGATTATACATGTCCATTGCGTGTTCATCATAGAATTTAGCTGGTATCGTCTGCACCATGATGTTCAAGTTGTTATTTCTTAATAGATAATTATGTGCGAATCATTATGTAGTACAATAATCAAAAAAAATTTGTACATACGAGTCTTTGTTTATCCACGGTTGATGCGTAAGGCTTATAGAACGTATCATCAGCTTCATTGTAGTGTTCTCTGTGCGATTCCCATTGGCAGATATGTTTCATTCGATCATCATCTGCAAGTGCACATAAGTCATTTAAATTTAGACATACCTTACTTAATGAAAAATAAAATGTGTATATTTCGTTTTATTACTAAGTATGTATATATGACACAATTCAAACTACAAGCATAATAGTTGTATAAAATACTACATTCATCAAATTCCAATTTTAGCTGAATTCTTCTTAAACGATTTGCACCATGAAATTGGACATCCGTGTGTGCCATGCCATCAGTGTCGAATGCCATTAACCACAACCGATCAAAAGGATTTTTTGCAAACACTATTGTCATTCCCATTTGAAGTTTAAGATTTTTAACCAAACTATTCCATGACCAGCTCCTATTTCATAAGCATAGCATGGGTTTTCATCTGTCCCCACATTAACACGGTCCACACGCAGCTAAAACACGTACCCACTATGTAATACCCGAAATTTCAAAATATGCAAAAAGACCAAATTGCCCCTATAATCTTAAAATTTGATTAATAAGCATATAAAGTACCAAATAAATCCCAAACTTCTGGAAATGATCAAGACATGAAGTAAATTAATTTTTACCACTACAAGTAACATTTGTAAAGTACAAAAAAAAATTATATGAACACATAAAAAGGTCATGTGTGCCGAAAATCCAATTATATACATTATTATTAATTTTAAATCTTTATTAAGCAAATAAATCAATATAAATGCAAAACAAAATAAGGAAATGATTCAAAATTATAAAATCTTGATTTGGTCACACCCTTGGACCGAATTCTCAGCCAATCCCCCCCTCCAATCATGGCTTACCCAATTATTTTCCTTTTTTCATTTAATTTCCAAACCAAAACACTAAAACAACCAAAAATCCCTTTCTTCTTGATCCGAATTTTTGGAGGCAATTGAGTATTTTTTTTTTGGTGTTCCTCTACACCCAAGGAAGGCTAGAAAAATAGGAATTCGATTCTTGGAAGCTTGATTCGCTCGTTCTTGATTTTGTTCGTTTTCAATATTGTCGAGAGGTACATAATTCTTACGACTAATCTACACGTTCAAAAATCAATTTGATATTTTTATCATGTTATTTACATCATATAAGACTCATATAAATTGATAGATTCGAATCATGCAAGTTAGAATGGTCATACGAATTTTTGAGAACGAAAACACACTTAAAATCCAAATCGGCCTATACGATTTTTCTAGGTCATGTTCATAATTTTTATGGGTTCCATGATCATCATATAAGTCTGGAAAAATGTTGGTTTGATTTGTTATAGCTTAGATTGATCGCCCTAATTTTGAATGGTTAAAACGTACATAAATTCTAAAATACGTAATACTATTTTTTCTAGGTGTTTCAATTATTTATTTTGGACCTTATACGAATCATATGACCTGGTAAAAATAGTGGTTCGAATTATAGAGGACTGGATTGGTCGTGGGTAATTTTTGTTGTAATCGGGTATTTTGTAATTCGAATGAAAAGAATAAAAACCCTAACTTACGGATTAGGGTTTGATGTTTTTGGGGTTAGATCTGGTAATTAATGAGTTATAATGATGAATAAATGAGTGGTTGATGATTGAGAAATATTAGGGTTAGGGTATTGATTTAAAAATGTTTAACGATTTGGTTTTAAAATATAAGGGGGTGTTTTGTCAATATTGAAACTTAAGGGATATTTTTAATAACGTTAATTAGGTCTGTAATAATGAGGAAAAATTATAACATGGGGTCCTTATGTGTAAGATTAGCAAGATATGGATTTAATTGTAAGTATTGTGTTCGAATTGCAAATTAAATAAATAGAGGGGTTAAAAGTGTAAATTTAGGAAACTTATGATTTTATGTGTAAATAATGTTATTAGGGAGGTAATATGTAATTTTGGGTATTTATGGGTTTAATGTGTAATTAAAATGAAATGAGGATGTAAATTGTAAGTTTTATAAACTAAAGGGACTAAATGTGTAATTATATGAAACTTTGGGGTTTAATTCGTACCATACATAAAATTGAGGGTATTTTTTGTAAATTAGAAAATGTAAGGGTTTGTTGTGTAATTATGAAGATAGTACGGGATAAATGGTAATTTATGTAAACATAAGGTTGATTTTGTAAATTAAATAACTTAAGGGTATAAATGGTAAATTGCGAAACATAAAGGACTAAGAGTGTGATTCTGAATATTTTATGTATTTAAAATAAGTAATTTGAGATATTTTCAGTTAAAACCCTTAACTTTGATACATCTACATTTAAAACCCTAAGTTATAGAAACTTGTCATAAATTAACACTGAACTATCATAACATGTTAAAATGTACCCTATGTCCATAATATGCTTAATTATGACTTGACTTAAGTTAAAATACTTTAATCTTTCTAATAATGGAAACTTACTAATTTTGGAAACCTGATACAAATGGAAAGTTACTAAAAATGGAAAGCCGACCAAAATGAGAAATCTGATTTGAAGAAGATATTAATAATAAGACGACCATGTATTCGTGTAGATTCGCTGAAGATGGAGTGGTTTTTGATCCTTATATTTTTAGATATGTTTGCACGTGCGGTATAAGGTACAGATATTCTACCCTTTTTCAGTAAGGGTGTTTTCTCCTCTCATGACTCATTTATCTTGATTCATTTTAAAATTCCCTAAGCCATTGCTATGTTCCCCTACACTTTGGTTCGTTTGTTTGATTCGTTTTGACTTTGATGTTCGATATGACCCTTTTTCTTTGAGCCTCTATAATGATCCATTTGATATTCGTTCGTTACCTTGTGATATTAGTATTCGAGACACTTGATACTTCGAAGGTTCATTTGAATTTGGTAACTAGATGTGAAATTTTTTTTTTAAATTATAACATGGAAAAGTTTTGAGGAAAACTTATATTGAAATGATGTTTTTGAAATATGTGATACCACTTTTATTTGGGATCTTACTAAACTTTTACGAAAACTACTTTTAAAGACTACTTTTGTGAAAACCGTTATTAAAGATCATTTTTTTTATGAAATTCATTTGATAAAGATTTCTTTAAATGAACCATTTGATTTTGAACCTTTGATCCGTTCGTTTTGACTCATTTGACTTTGATATTGGTTATGAACCCTCTGCCATGAACATTTGATATTTGGACTTGACTACGATTTGAGGACTGGACTTTTGAACCTTTGTAGTGATTTGAACCTTTGCTATGATTTGGACCTTTGACCTTTCAGTTTGATACCCGAGCCAAAATTTGTTTCCTAGCCATGAAGGTAACATGGCCGTGTCATTGATGCACCAATGGCATGACTCTAGTGTGTTTGAGTGATGTTACACACCGTCCCATTTGCTACTACATGCGCGCTTTATTATTTATTATGGCCAATATTATTGTTCGGGGGGCGTATGGATGCATCCTAGATTTGTTTTGTTTCGAGGGATATATCATGATTTGATTTGATTTGATTTGGTGATTGATGCTGTGTGCTATACACGTCCTTCAAATATTTGAGAGGTCGCTCCTCTATGGTTACTGATGGTTACTATTTTTGATTTGTTTGGGCTCGTGGTGGATTACTGACCTTCCCTTTTCCCTTTCTTATTTTGTACCTTTGCCTATACCTTATATTATTCCATTGCACTATACCATATTTGTTCGTTTTCTTTTGCTTTCATTTCTGTTTATTATATATCTGTTCACTGGGCTTTTTAAGCTCAGCCGCATTTCTTTTCCTGCGGCAGGTTTTTAGTAGGAAGCTGGGAATGAGTGGAGAGTACCTTGGACTTAGAAGACTTGATAGTTATTCTGGATTAGAGATGATTAGAAGTTAATATATTTTAGAATTTGTATTCGCATTTGTAACCTTGTAATTTCAGTATTTCATTTGTAACCTTTGAGAATTCTTGTATTACTTGAAATGTATGCTTTGTTTTGATCTGATATGAAGCCATTAGTGTGACATCTTTACCCTTATCGGGTTGGGGTGTTACAATTATGGTATCAGAGCGACAGGCTGCGATTCGTAATACATTTACCCTTGACCTGTGTAAGTTAGGACCACTAAGTTTTCCCTGTAGGCGCTCGCCAGACAACCTTTGAAAATTTGATTTAGGATCTCCCCATAGGAACCTAAGTTTTGACCGGTGAGGAATGGGTAGACTATAAGGCATCTGTTTAGTTATCTTTGCTTCCGCATCACTCTGATTCATGCTTTGCTCTTGGTTAGATCCTGTTGATATCACTTTTGGAAATTGAAAGCTCATACTTTGCACCACCTAAAATTTGAACCTGATTAAATCTTGAAGGCATTGAGAATTGCATAATAATTGCCTGACACTATTTGATCCTTATCTTCAGATTTTGACTCTGATCTCGGATCCTTTCGTTAATCATTTTGACGCCTCTTCAGGCATTCTGAGAACCTCCATGGCGATGATGTACTTGATGTATTCTCTTATTTGTCTCTTGCTTTTGATAAGTATCTATAAATCTTCCGACTCTATTTGATTTCGTTTCACCCATCTATGTCCTTATAAGAAGCCTTGTGGTGTGTAACCACGAGTATAAGAATGTTTTTTTCCCCCTCACTTTTGAATGATAAAGATTTGAATTGCGCCCGTCTTTCTTTGGATAGTTAACTTTGATTTATTCTGACAAGGAATTTGTTGAGTGATCAGTCAAATATTGACAACTACCCTTCTATGTCTCACCTTGACGTTTGTAATGATTTTGAACTCCCTACCATGATTACCGATTGTTAAACCCTTTGCTATCACTATTACTCGGGAGACTCCTATATTACTTTTGCGGTTATGAAGTTTTCCTAGAAACCATTTCGTACACCAATGAATGAACCTTATCTTGGAAGCTATTTGGCACCTTGAGTATACTAAGCATGAACCTTGTATTGAACGTTATTTGGCACCCTGAATTTCTTGAATATGATTCCTGGTTGAACCACCAAGTTTTTCACCGGAGTGTGAAGTAAGATTTGACATGATACCGAGAGATTGTCTAGACACCAAGAGAAGGTATCTTTCAGATGTGTCTGGAATCATACCTGTTGGATTGAGCAACCGGGAAGGCAGCAACCGAAGACCAGGAAGTGAGTTTACTTAAGTGTATTTCTGGGCGTGTTTTAGTTTCGTTCACGATGAAGAAGGATGATGACTGGAGATATGCATCGATTACAGGAAGCTGAACCATAATATCGTTAAGAGCCATTGTTTTCCCTGAACGACTATGTGTTTGTTTAATTTCAGAGCGCGAAGTTCCTTCCGATAAATAAATTTTGTTCTTGGAATCGCCTTCCGTATTCGTAACGACTGCTATGACGGTTAGTGACGCTAATAGTATTAGCTAAAGCTCTGACTGTTTGGTGAATCTGATAAATGATACTTTCTCGTGAGTACTTGGACAAATGGTCATTGTATGACTTAATAGTACATTCGGAGACGAGGAAGAGCATGAAAACCATTTTTGCACCTTGTTAGAAATTTGACGATCATTTGTGCATTCTGGGAAATGGATATTTGTTGAGACAACGGTGTTCTTTGCCTGACATGGAGTTAGCAACAACAGAGGCTACCCTGAAGAGTGAAGACATTCCTTACAAGGCAGGAGTGTTGGCGATGCAGAAGAAGAAATTCTAGTCAAGATGGCGAACCTGGAGCTGATGAAGACATGCAGTCTCACTTCCCTATTCATCTTGGTTGTACTAAGATGAATTGAGAGCGGAAGCAGACTGGATGATGAAGAGATTTAAAGATCGTGCCAGAAATCCACAATACTCCATCACATTCCAAGAAGAGCTGCAGGAGGCTCGACGAACCAGACACAAGTTCCCGATTTTGGTTTCACTTCCCGATTGATGGACAGACGAAGACAGATTAACCGGACTTGAGGAGTTTGGATGTGTTGAATGAACGGATTTTTGTAACAGACCCTTTATGCTTGGAAGAATTGATTCTATGAAGGCCGAAGTTCTTGACGACTAACTTTCATTTCCGTTGACCCTCTTAAGTTTCGTTATATAGTAATGAGATCCTCTTATGATTTAAGTTCCCTAGAAGCATTTCAGTTCGTGTTCATTTTTCGTATGTTCGGTGATGGCCTTGTTTTGAGAGATTTTGACAAGTTGTGGAAGATATGATACTTGTGACGGCATACCTTACTTCTGCTAGACAATCTGGGATTTTGATACTCTTGCGAATAGTTTTGTTTTCCCTTATGACTATGATATTTGATTTTGTTGACCTCTGAGACGGTAGAAGTACTAGGTGGATTAAGATAGGTGATTTTGATTACGACTCGAGATAAAGTATGATCATCATGAAGGCATACTTATGTGGTGCTAGTATTATGACGCCTGATCAACGTGATAATACTTACACCATATAACGTGCACTCATTGTGGCCATAGGATATCTTGGGGAGTACCTAAGAAGTTTAGAATTTGAACTCCGTTGGATTATCCGCGAATAGTGAGACTTTAGGTCCATCCTATCTATGCGTATACTCTGCTTTCGTTCATTAGATATCTGATTGAGTTTGAACTCTCGATTTGCATTCCTTTGACCTCAGTCATAAATCTTGAACTCCTTTTAGAACTTCCTACTATTGATGCAATTAATTCAATTTGAAATCTTGTTCGTATTCCATATGAGCTATCTGAAGATTCACCTATCGTCCATTTGATGTTGCATGGACCTTTTGTTCTGAATCAACCTGATTTTGTCTCCTTTTGAGAAATTTGAACCCACCTCGTTTTGATTTGAGTCATGAGAAACTATTTGGTCTGAAGACCTTTTTGGAAGGACCGCCCCGGACGTGAGAATGTTTGTGATGATCTTTTGCGACTTGCTACGACTTCGTTTAACTTTGCAACTTCAAATTTTGAGGACGAAATTTTTCTTTTAGAGGGGAAGAAGTTGTAATACCCGAAATTTCAAAATATGCAAAAAGACCAAATTGCCCCTATAATCTTAAAATTTGATTAATAAGCATATAAAGTACCAAATAAATCCCAAACTTCTGGAAATGATCAAGACATGAAGTAAATTAATTTTTAACACTACAAGTAACATTTGTAAAGTACAAAAAAAATTATATGAACACATAAAAAGGTCATGTGTGCCGAAAATCCAATTATATACATTATTATTAATTTTAAATCTTTATTAAGCAAATAAATCAATATAAATGCAAAACAAAATAAGGAAATGATTCAAAATTATAAAATCTTGATTTGGTCACACCCTTGGACCGAATTCTCAGCCAATCCCCCCCTCAAATCACGGCTTACCCAATTATTTTCCTTTTTCCATTTAATTTCCAAACCAAAACCCTAAAACAACCAAAAATCCCTTTCTTCTTGATCCGAATTTTTGGAGGCAATTGAGTATTTTTCTGGTGTTCCTCTACACCCAAGGAAGGCTATAAAAATAGGAATTCTATTCTTGGAAGCTTGATTCGCTCGTTCTTGATTTTGTTCGTTTTCAATATTGCCGAGAGGTACATAATTCTTACGACTAATCTACACGCTCAAAAATCAATTTGATATTTTTATCATGTTATTTACATCATATAAGACTCATATAAATTGATAGATTCGAATCATGCAAGTTAGAATGGTCATACGAATTTTTGAGAACGAAAACACACTTAAAATCCAAATCGGCCTATACGATTTTTCTAGGTCATGTTCATAATTTTTATAGGTTCCATGATCATCATATAATTCTGGAAAAATGTTGGTTTGATTTGTTATAGCTTAGATTGATCGCCCTAATTTTGAATGGTTAAAACGTACATAAATTCTAAAATACGTAATACGATTTTTTCTAGGTGTTTCAATTATTTATTTTGGACCTTATACGAATCATATGACCTGGGAAAAGTAGTGGTTCAAATTATAGAGGACTGGATTGGTCGTGGGTAATTTTTGTTGTAATCGGGTATTTTGTAATTCGAATGAAAAGAATAAAAACCCTAACTTGCGGATTAGGGTTTGATGTTTTTGGGGTTAGATCTGGTAATTAATGAGTTATAATGATGAATAAATGAGTGGTTGATGATTGGGAAAAATTAGGGTTAGGGTATTGATTTAAAAATGTTTAACGATTTGGTTTTAAAATATAAGGGGGTGTTTTGTCAATATTGAAACTTAATGGATATTTTTAATAACGTTAATTAGGTCTGTACTAATGAGTAAAAATTATAACATGGGGTCCTTACGTGTAAGATTAGCAAGATATGGATTTAATTGTAAGTATTGTGTTCGAATTGCAAATTAAATAAATAGAGGGGTTAAAAGTGTAAATTTAGGAAACTTATGATTTTATGTGTAAATAATGTTATTAGGGAGGTAATATGTAATTTTGGGTATTTATGGGTTTAATGTGTAATTAAAATGAAATGAGGATGTAAATTGTAAGTTTTATAAACTAAAGGGACTAAATGTGTAATTATATGAAACTTTGGGGTTTAATTCGTACCATACATAAAATTGAGGGTATTTTCTGTAAATTAGAAAATGTAAGGGTTTGTTGTGTAATTATGAAGATAGTACGGGATAAATGGTAATTTATGTAAACATAAGGTTGATTTTGTAAATTAAATAACTTAAGGGTATAAATGGTAAATTGCGAAACATAAAGGACTAAGAGTGTGATTCTGAATATTTTATGTATTTAAAATAAGTAATTTGAGATATTTTCAGTTAAAACCCTTAACTTTGATACATCTACATTTAAAACCCTAAGTTATAGAAACTTGTCATAAATTAACACTGAACTATCATAACATGTTAAAATGTACCCTATGTCCATAATATGCTTAATTATGACTTGACTTAAGTTAAAATACTTAAATCTTTCTAATAATGGAAACTTACTAATTTTGGAAACCTGCTATAAATGGAAAGTTACTAAAAATGGAAAGCCGACTAAAATGAGAAATCTGATTTGAAGAAGATATTAATAATAAGACGACCATGTATTCGTTGTAGATTCGCTGAAGATGGAGTGGTTTTTGATCCTTATATTTTTAGATATGTTTGCACGTGCGGTATAAAGTACAGATATTCTACCCTTTTTCAGTAAGGGTGTTTTCTCCTCTCATGACTCATTTATCTTGATTCATTTTAAGATTCCCTAAGCCATTGCTATGTTCCCCTACACTTTGGTTCGTTTGTTTGATTCGTTTTGACTTTGATGTTCGATATGACCCTTTTGCTTTGAGCCTCTATAATGATCCATTTGATAGTCGTTCGTTACCTTGTGATATTAGTATTCGAGACACTTGATACTTCGAAGGTTCATTTGAATTTGGTAACTAGATGTGAAATTTTTTTTTTTAAAATTATAACATGGAAAAGTTTTGAGGAAAACTTATATTGAAATGATGTTTTTGAAATATGTGATACCACTTTTATTTGGGATCTTACTAAACTTTTACGAAAACTACTTTTAAAGACTACTTTTGTGAAAACCGTTATTAAAGATCATTTTTTTTATGAAATTCATTTGATAAAGATTTCTTTAAATGAACCATTTGATTTTGAACCTTTGATCTGTTCGTTTTGACTCATTTGACTTTGATATTGGTTATGAACCCTCTGCCATGAACATTTGATATTTGGACTTGACTAAGATTTGAGGACTGGGACTTTTGAACCTTTGTAGTGATTTGAACCTTTGCTATGATTTGGACCTTTGACCTTTGACCTTTCAGTTTGATACCCGAGCCAAAATTTGTTTCCTAGCCATGAAGGTAACATGGCCGTGTCATTGATGCACCAATGGCATGACTCTAGTGTGTTTGAGTGATGTTACACACCGTCCCCATTTGCTACTACATGCGCGCTTTATTATTTATTATGGCCACTATTATTGTTCGGGGGGCGTATGGATGCATCCTAGATTTGTTTTGTTTCGAGGGATATATCATGATTTGATTTGATTTGATTTGGTGATTGATGCTGTGTGCTATACACGTCCTTCAAATATTTGAGAGGTCGCTCATCTATGGTTACTGATGGTTACTATATTTGATTTGTTTGGGCTCGTGGTGGATTACTGACCTTCCCTTTTCCCTTTCTTATTTTGTACCTTTGCCTATACCTTATATTATTCCATTGCACTATACCATATTTGTTCGTTTTCTTTTGCTTTCATTTCTGTTTATTATATATCTGTTCACTGGGCTTTTTAAGCTCAGCCGCATTTCTTTTCCTGCGGCAGGTTTTTAGTAGGAAGCTGGGAATGAGTGGAGAGTACCTTGGACTTAGAAGACTTGATAGTTATTCTGGATTAGAGATGATTAGAAGTTAATATATTTTAGAATTTGTATTCGCATTTGTAACCTTGTAATTTCAGTATTTCATTAGTAACCTTTGAGAATTCTTGTATTACTTGAAATGTATGCTTTGTTTTGATCTGATATGAAGCCATTAGTGTGACATCTTTACCCTTATCGGGTTGGGGTGTTACACACTAGGCAAAACAACCAGCTTTGCATTTTGTGCTACTCCTTCCAAGAAAGAGGCATCGATTGTCTGCAAATAAAGTCATAATCAATAATATATTTTGTGAAAAAAACAACAATTTAATTTGATACGCATTGCCTGATTTCATGTAACTTAAAATAAGTTAATATGGAATACCTGTGCTATATTTGGGTAAGGGTGATGACGAGTCATATACCTCGGCATCCTTCCCGTCACTCCTTCATACCCACCAAATTCTATTCCTTTTGCATTATATCCCGTCACATAAAAGGAGTCCTCTCCCTCCTCGATGAAATGCAATAGTGAAACTCCATCATCAAAGTGTCTCAAAACAAACTGGCTCCATTTAGCACCATGAACCTCTATTGTCCCATTCCTTCTTAAAGTTAAAGATAACTTGAGTTTATACCCTTGGTGGCCAGTCAAATATAGATGATCATTCCTATTGTATTATTCCCAAAGGTAAACAGATGGTAGTATTCTCAAACATATTGCAAAAAAATTACTTTTACCAAGTATACTAACATTAGTTTTGTCCAACATCATAAAATCAAACACTGAAATACCTGTGAATATTGATTGGTCTTCGGGTTTATCGCAAACACAAATTCCATAGTCCTCATAATCCTACCAAAGTAA
Source organism: Artemisia tridentata subsp. tridentata (assembly GCA_021014915.2). Lineage (NCBI taxonomy): Eukaryota > Viridiplantae > Streptophyta > Magnoliopsida > Asterales > Asteraceae > Artemisia > Artemisia tridentata. Next base: position 377,282,176 of record CP139507.1, on the reverse strand, counting down.
TTTTATAGGTGTCAAAATACACATAAAACTAACAAGATAATCTACTATTTGTAGTATATTGAAATAGACTCTGTATATTTTTTTTAGAAACTCTACAACCTATATACCCTAATGATCAACATGAAATTTCATAATTCATAATTTTGCTGTAACAAGCCAATGTAAACTAATTATCTACTTTCAAATCAATATTGAATTCCATGTTTTCCACATTTAATTTCAAAATCAATAACTAACTACAAATTGTTGTTCTAACCTAGTGATAAAGAATAAGTAACTCATACGCTCCAAACATTGTAAAAAAATCCTAATTTTATTTACAGATTTAACTGGAAATGCAAATACTCATTCTTCTTAATAATGTAATCAGCCATTAAATCATTTGAGGATCCTTAGATATGTCATCATCTAAACACATGCATGTGACAAAAAAAAAAAAAGTTGCCTGATACTTTGGAAAACCAGAGGAAGAATAACAAGCTCTGGAGCAGATGTTGAAATTTTTTATGGAGCAATGTGAGAGAAAATGAGAGATTAGAGTTCTCATTCAAGTGGTAATATTTGTGATGATTACCCTATGAATGTATAATACACGCTACCAAGATTTTTATCAAAGATTTTTTACTAATCCGTGTGGGGTTTGCTATAACTCCGTGGATCGTTTAGAACACTAGGGATTAACAATAACAAAGACAATAAGATGCACAATGGGATAAGTAAACATCATTTGTTATTAAAACAAGGTTTCTTCGTCATCATCTCTAACAACTAAAATTACAAACTAACAACCCTAATACTATGTGATCAAGTGTAGTACGGTTACTAATCTAATAGGGATCAATGATCCTTGAGGCTGAACAAAACACAAACCTAGGCGTTTACATAAGAAACCCACGCCTGGTTTACACACACACACCCCTTTGGTGTTTACATCTTGACACACCTTAAACCTAATACCCTGCATCTCTTTATATAATAGAGAATTAGGTTTACAAATGACTTATAAGTAAAATCTTATTTATTAAGCAAGTCCTTTGTGTTTTGCATTGTCTTCATTCTTCACTTGTAGTTTTGTATTTATCAACTCAAATATAAAACCCAACAATCCATATACATGAATTTACATGAATAAAATAATAATACGTAAAATGTCAATTTAATATATTTACATTTTTTCACTCAATTTTATTAACGTTAATATATTTACGTAAAATGTGTTTACAAATATACAGAACAACTAACACGCTTAATATGGGAAAGTATTGCCTATTTACATTTTTAGGTTACAAAATATATATCAAGTAATGTTACGTCCTAAATTAATGTAATTTAAATTTCAAATGTTTGTCAACACTTATTGTGAAATATAGCAGATGTAATTTCAAATTCTTAAGGCTTTCATTCATTTCTTCATCAATGAAAAAACAAAGCAATCGCTCAAAAAGATGATCAACAAGAAGCCGAAAGGTAAAGAGAAAATCGATGATCAAACTTCAATTCCACTATCATGAACGAATGTGGTCGTGTTGGTAACAAACAACTACAACAAACTGACTCTCATGATGGCCGTTTACAATCAAAAACATCATTATGAAGTTCATCTTTAATTGACATAAGCAAGAGACCTACTCGAAGTGTTGTTAGACGTCCACTTGCTGAAATTACACAAAGTAACATCACATATATTTTATATACTTATGTTTACATTATTTTTCAATTATTTTCGTTTTATAAATCATCATAATAAGTTTCAATATGATCTTCTTTTGACATTATCAATCCTATTTTCATTTTTAGATTATGACTTAGCTATTCAACGTTGTGGGAGGTGTAAAAAACAGATAACAACACAGGTATCATACTTTTGTTTATATTATCATTTTTCTATTATCAATATATAAAAGTCATCATAATAACCCTCTTACGTATTATTATCAATCCTATTTGCTGTATTAGAGAATGACTAAGCAATTCAACGTCCTTAGAGGCGCAAAAAACAGATGACAACACAGGTTTCATATGTAAAACGTTTACAATTTGTATTTTTTAATTTTCAGCGTCAACAGCAACTAATAGAATTCCCCGAGGTAAGTTTTTTATCAATTACAAACTATAGCAACATCGTAACATAATACATCTCATATACACGTTTATTATTGTAGTAACAAAAGTTGTGTATTTTTTCACTATCTTCATAAACGTTATTACCAATCCTACAAATATATGTCCTCACACTAATTTATCTATTTCGCTTATTGATATAAACAGGTTTAACCAATGACGTGGCCATTAGACATCCTGGGAGGCCATCAAAAAAAGATAAAAATATAGGTTGTCATAAAAACAAAAAAAAATAAATACATATGCCTTATACTTATAGATCACTTTTTATGTATGTTTCATTCCATTATATGTTAACTTTGCAGGGACAATATCGTCCTCAGTTTTAGCAAATATCCCAACACAGAACGATCAAACTACCGATATCCTTTTACCTCCATCATAAGTTGATGTCAACCAAAGCAGTGTGTTACAAACGAAGAGAAGTGTTGGAACATCAAGACTAAACAATGCAGAAAAGAGTGTGTTTATTCATTAAGTAACTACACTTCCAACTCCTTTACTAACATGTTAGTTTATTTGCCGACCATTACTATTTGCATATAACTGAATTTTGTTTCAGGATCAAGAATAGAAACACCAATGTCAACGCAAAGACATACTAATACTCATGGTAGTGGCTCATCAAGTGGACTGTCAATGTTGACACCTAGACCAAGGGCACGTCAACGAATATGTAACATTGTAACACGTACGCCACATTTGTAATTATACTTTTTGATGACTTGTGTATTGTATCCAGCAACTATAAATGACCTTATAGCATATAGGATTAACTGATTGATTCTAATAATATTTTCAGCTGTTAACTTGGTGAATGTTCAAACTCCACGGAACTCCCACGTTACAGACACATTAACAACGCCATCACAACACCATATGAATCTTCGCTCCAGGACACCTAAGTCTACAGTAGTTGATGCTTCCACGCCAAGAAATTAAGTTGTCCCAAATATAATAAAAGGTATCAATATCAAATAAGACAATTCAAATATTTTCCTTCCTCATTTTTTGTAATTAACTTATAACTTACAAATTCCGTAAATATTAATTTAATTCTGGTAATATGAGTAACCAAAGAGCACATTTTGTCACTCCGAGTCCGGTGATCTTTACGTTAGGTAAGTGCTAACTATCCTGTTAAGTTTATTGTTATCTATCAACCAAATTGATTTAATATACTTATTCTATTATTAACAGGATCAACATCATCTAATAGAAACCAGTGATCAAATGGACAATATTCTATGTTGGCTTCTGATAGGCGAAGATTAAAAGGTAAAATGGGTGATCGTAAAAGTTCATGTCATATTAACTTCGCAGAATTTGATATGGAAGATGATGCCGAAGGAGAAACACATCGATTTGTTGGTTTATGTGATGGTACGCACAATCTTTACATCACTACAAATATTTAATGTTGTTACAAATCTTTTAAAGTATATACAATTTGGAATATAATTTATTACATCTAACTTTTCCAATAACAGATTACATTGATCATGGAGATCCAAATATAGAATGTGCAAAATGCGGTGCAATGTTGTAGTATCATGAGACTATACGTGGGGATAGCAATTGTGTTAAAGATTCATTTTCTCTTTGTTGTCGAAGAGGAAAGGTTAAGCTGCGTATCGCACTTATTGAGCCACCAAAATTGTTGAAGCAACTTATGAACAAAGACCACCCTAAGAGTTCCTCATTCATGGATAATATTAGGCGTTACAATTCTATGTTTGCATTCACATCCATGGGTCGTAAACAAGATCTGTCTGTTAATGTTGGACGCGGTCCATATTGCTACCGGATACAAGGACATAATTGCCATAAAATTGGTACTTTGTTGCCTGAAAAAGGAAAGCCTCCTAAATTTTCGCAACTGTACATTTTCGATACCGCTAATGAGATTCGAGACAGGATCAATGCTGTCAGGTTTGTAAATCAAATTAACATTTTATATATCCTGATTCATTGTAAATGCATGTATACTTTTTAATTTTATTAGAGTTACTAAACAACATTTTCCTTTTACGTTTATTTAACATATGCTTTATTTTCTTATGCAGCAATGACCCATCAACATCATCAAGTACAAATAAACTTGACTACTAGCTAAGCACTGATTTACGTGACATGCTTGACACAAATAATCCGTTGGTTGCCAAGTTTCGAATGGTTGGGGAACGAATTTCTTCTGCACGTGATGACCAAAAGTATAAGCTTAAGCTTATTAGTGCAAGACCGCACGATGGTAGGCAATATAACCTCCCAACTGCATCTGAGGTTGCCGCCTTAATTGTCGGTGATTTTGACTCTACCGCAAATAAGAGAGATATTATTTTGCACAAACAAGATGGCAATCTCAAAAGAATAAGTGAGTTGCATGTCTCATACCTCCCACTTCAATATTCTTTGTTGTTTCCTTACGCCGAAAATGGATACAAAACTGATATTTGCCACGCGGACGTTACCGATGCGACGCCAGATGAGAAGAAGAAACGCGTAACAATGAGGGAGTGGTTCGCTTACAGAATTCAAGACAGACAAAAAGAATATTCCTTGATACTAAAGGGAAGGAGATTGTTTAGCAGTTTCTTATGGACGGATACACAATGGTTGAGGCTGAACACATGTTGTTTATCAAAAACAAAAATAAGTAGTTAAGAACTGAAACATACTCAAAATTGGCAGCCTTGGCACAAAATGGAGACTCTGGTGTTAAATTACGGGGTAAGAAGATTATTTTGCCATCATCATTTACCGGCAGTCCTAGGTATATGATGCAAAACTATTTGGATGCCATGACAATTTGCAATTCCTATGGACACCCTGACTTATTCATTACATTTACATGTAACCCTAATTGGCCTGAGATTGCACGAATGATGGCAGTAAAGGGTATGAAATCTGAGGATAGGCCTGATGCAACAACAAGGGTCTTTAAAATCAAACTAGACACTCTCATAAAAGAATTTAGGAAGAAGCGTACATTTTGACGTGTTAAAGCACGTAAGTTATTAACAATAGATGCTCATGTAATCTTTTATATTCAATTAATAACAAAATTATTGAGATCAACCTTATTAGTTACTGATTCTCTAACTTTTTTTATTTATTTATTGCAGTTGTTTACATGGTTGAGTTTCAAAAGAGAGGACTCCCACATTGTCATATATTACTTTGGCTTGAAATTGAGGTTTAGCTAACCACACCTGGGCGGATTGATTAGTTTATATCAGCCGAGATTCCTGACAAGAATGAAGACCCTGAGTTGTATCAGATTGTAACTGATTACATGATGCATGGTCCGTGCGGAGCCGAGCATCCAACCTGTCTGTGCACGGTTGATTTCAAATGCACCAAGGGTTTCCTTAATCAGTTTCATGAAACCACAACCATTGCCGAAAACGGTTATGCAAAGTATAAAAGGAGGAATGATGGTACAACCATCAAGAAAATTGGATTCGATTTGCATAACGGTTATGTGGTGCCTTACAATCCAGGTTTTCTTAGATGATACCACTCTCACACAAACGTTGAATATTGCAATCAGATTGGTTCTATAAAATACTTATTCAAGTACATAAACAAAGGACCAGATAGGGTGATAGTTGGTTTAGAGGACGAGGAGGCTGACGAGATTAAAGACTTCAATGACTGTCACTATTTATCCGCATGTGAAGCGGCTTGGTGTATTTTTGGCTATGACATTCATTATAGGTTTCCAGCGATAGAGCGTCTACCATTTCATTTGGAGAATGAGCAGCCGGTGGTATTTGATCCCGCTGAAAGTATTGATTACCTACTTGAAAAGGCATCAGCTAACGAGAACAAGTTCCTGGCGTGGATGGAAACAAACAAGACCGATATGTTTGCCGAAACTCTTCTTTATGTAGATTTTCCTAAATATTATGTAAGGAAACCTCAAGTGTTGATTTGGCAATGCAGGCAAAGAGGTGAAAGCCTTGGATGTATAAATCATGTTCCACCTTTTTGGGGAGAGCTTTTCTACTTACATATTTTGCTTAACAAGGTCAAAGGTGTTAAGGAATGGGTTGACCTTAAGACCTATGATGATGTTGTTTATCCAATGTATAAGGACGCTTGCTTTGCCCGTGGGCTGTTGGAGAACGACAAGGAGTACATCGATGGAATATTGGAAGCGAGTTTATGGGGAATGGGAGATTATTTGCGGTCATTTTTTGTTATGCTCATCATGACTGACAGCATGTCTCAACCAGAGATTGTATGGGAGAAAACTTGGCATGTGTTGGCTGCAGATGTTGAATGTATTGAGCGAAAAAAACGCAATGATCCAGGTACTATATTTTGTTGAGTAACTTACAAATCATATACAAAAAAAAATGAATTAACCTTTTTTTATACATTTTTAAACCAACATCAAAATTAAGCATATAGAAAACAAAAAAAATTCAGCTAAAAATTGCATTCATGTAAAATAGGATATCTGCAATTGCACATTTTTTTCTTCATTGTCAAAATACAACAAAGTATGTCCCCAAAGAGGTCATCGTTATAAACGATTCCAATGCATACTAAATTATTTGTCTGTTCATACGCAGCGGTCTCTAAACAAAAATGCAAACTCATAAAATAAGAAGGTTAATTAGACTTCAATAACAACATACGCAAACGAATAAATAATCTGTGTATTTTTTAAATATGCAGGTCTTGAGCTTTCAGATGTTCAGAGGTATAACATATGCCTAACTTATATTGAACACATGCTTCTGTATAACAAAAGTTGAAAGAATATTCAAAACACGCCATATCCTAATCAAGATCACACAATGGATTCCAATAACCGATTAATATACGATGAGATGGTATACAACAAAGACGAGTTAAGAGAACAACCTCAGCGATTATACAGTAGCTTGACATTCGAGCAGAAAGGAATATATGCAAAAGTGATGGAATATGCTTTACACAAAAAAGGCAGCATGTTCTTTGTCTACGGATATGGAGGTACTGGTAAGACATAACTATACAAAATTATTTCCGCATCATTACGTTCTCAAGGTGAAATAGTATTAAACATGGCATCAAGTGGAATTGCTTCCCTTTTGTTGAAAGGCGGAAGGACTACCCATTCTAGGTTTGCTGTCCCTATTAATGTGGTCGAGGATTCAATGTGCAGCATACCAGCAGATAGCGACCTTGCTGATTTAATAAGGCAAGCAAAGCTTATTATATGGGACGTGGCGCCTATAATGAATAAATACTGTTTCGAGGCCTCTGATAGAACCTTAAGAGACATATGCAGAGAAGATATTTTAGTGCCTTCTGATAAGGCTTTTGGTGGGAAAGTCGTTTTGTTTGGTGACAATTTCCGTCAAATCCTGCCGGTTATACCTGGTGCAACCAGACAAGAAGTAGTACATGCCACGATAAACTCTTCACATATGTGGCAAGACTGCACCGTATTGAAATTGACTGTCAACATGAGGTTGGGTTTAGGTTCTGCAAATTCAGAAAGAAAAGAAATCCAAGACTTTGCTGAACGGATTTTAGATAAAAGGCAATGGGACGATTGGTGAAGAATGATGGTGAGGCAGTTGTCGAATTTCCAGAAGATATGTTGACTGCAAATTCGGAAGATCATGTTGGTTCCATTATTCAACAAACATATCCTGATTTAGTTGACAACTTATGGGATCCAGTTTATTTTTAAGAATGAGCTATTCTTGCCCCAACACACGAATTGGTTAACATTATTAATGATAGAATGCTATCTTTAATTCCAGGTGAAGAAAAAGTTTGCGAAAGTTCCGACATAATTAATTTACTTGATGCGGATACAATTTTCGATGAAAAGATATACACAACGGATTTTCTAAATACTAACGAAATGTCAGGCCTTCCACATCACAGGTTATCATTAAAAATTGGTGCACCGGTCATGTGTATGCGAAAAATCGATCAAAAGGCCGTACTATGCAATGGTACGAGGTTGCAAATCCAATGGATGGGAACGAATATCATTGAAGGCAAGATAATATCAGGTGGAAAACTTGGTAGTATATGTGCAATACCTAGAATGAACATTACACCTACGGGCAGCAAGATGCCATTCAAAATGAATAGGAGACAGTTTCCTGTTCAAGTTTGTTTTGGTATGACGATTAACAAAATTCAAGGTCAAACGTTGTCCTAAGTCGGCTTATTTTTACAAACGGCGGTATTGTCACACGGACAACTATATGTTGTTGTTTCGAGGGTAAAGACGAAAAAAGGTTTGAAGGTTCTTTGTTTTGACAAAGACGGCGAATACACGAACTCCACAACAAACATCGTGTACATAGAAGTTTTATTTCGTATATGAATAACCATCATGTAAGAAATGTTTAGTTATACTTATCACTCTTATTTTTATGTATAATATAGAGCAATATTTTTTTTATTTTCAGTTAATTTACTTCAACATAGTATGTACTTTAAATAAATTCGACAAAAATTTTATGAGGCGTTCTTTGTATTTATGTTGTTGTATTATGTTTTTTTTTTTTTTTTTTTTACCTTATTGATTATCAAAATACTTACTATTCAACATTGTTTTTATTTAAAAATTCAAATTTATGGATGTCATTATAACGCCTATCTTATAATGTTAGATTATATTTAAACAAATTGTACTCATAATATGGATTAAAAAAATCAAATCAATCAAGATTTTCAAAAAGTATAATCATCCTAAACAAATACTGGATATTTTGCAACAAACTATAACCATTATTAGGAAATGATTATCATCCTATAATCAAAATAAAAAAACTTTCAACACATCAAGGATAAATCTGTACACATTTAATTATTTAAAATGAAAAATTAACCTTACAACTTCCTTAAATAATATAATGTCGATTTAGTTAACTTGTGCATTATAAAATTTGTTATTATTCATCATTTCACAAGTCACAATTCACCAACAAATTATAATTACCAGATTGTACTCATCATGTTTCCTCTAATGAAGATGCCAAAATGCCCTGCTCAAAATGATCAAGATAAAGAAAACCTACCTAAGTAACTTTAACAGTTGCATGTCTGTTCTTTGGTTTTATTCCACCATAGTTTTTCATTGAAAATATTACTTTCACATAACAGGAAGAAACGAATCGTGTCAGTAAACGAATACTCTAAGAAAGAATATGTTAGGTCAACAGGTTAGTTAATGGTTGTTTATACGTTTGAAGTAATCATCCACAATTTGTAAAAACATGTGAATATGTATAATAATAATCTATTTAGTTCCTTACAGTTAAAAATATTTGTTTTTGCTTTTGCTAATCTTATAAATTGCTTAATGTTTGTTAGAAGGAATCAATGCTGAATCAAAAGATGATGCAACAAGCTCTCTCTCGCATCCTGCCGAGTTGTATTTTTCTCTACAAGCTAAAGCAAGACAGAAAAAATGGGAAGCCTATGTAAAGCGAAACATGAAACAAAGGTCAAAGACTAAAGCAAATAAGCTCAAGATTGCAATCAAAAGAAGATTAAAAAAACTGGAACTTGAGGAACCAGAACATTTCACCAACGAAGAGCATTTGGAAACAATAGACTATGAAAATGTTCATTTAGCACTTGATCCAGAAAAATCACCTAAGTTTAATTGTTAAATTGTTTTCTGATGTCTTATTTTGTTGATGTCATTTTATATACATTTGAATATCATCTTTCTTTTCTTAACTATATCAATGTTTGTGGTGCCATTTACAAACTGCTTCTTATAAACATTTGCCTTTACTAAATGGGTTAATTAAACATAACAATTGCTTTCAAAAATTGCATAAAATCCAACGTATTACACACATGAAACAAAAACCTAATTCAGAAAGTACCCAAATAACATATCGAAAGTGAAAATGTTTTAACAACAACAACTAAAATAATAAAACATAAGAAAATATTTAATCTTATTCGTCGCTAACGTTGTGGCCAACAACAAAATCTTCGGTTATGTTATGTCCTACTTCACGAAGGGCTTTGATCATCTCATCAGCCTTCTTTACCTTAGACATCATATTATTCCAACTGCCGTTTTCATTCTTATTAGTTTTGTGCCAAATGCCGTTAAAATATAACCATGCAGAATCTGTTTCAATAAATCCAATAAAAATGCTAATCGAAATAAAGTTATATAACATAATGAAAATATAAATTATGAAAGACTTTATAATATAATTTTACGTTTACAATATCTTTAGGTTTTCCTAAAGATTCGTCCTTATTGATATGCTTATTGTTACCATGTTCATGATCAGATGTGTTGGAAATTATATTGAGTTGATAATACAAAACAATAAAAGAAGAATGAAGCAAATACGAAACTACAAGGACTTAAAAGACAAAGAAGGAATTCTATAAGCTATAGAAGATTATAAAAGATTCCTTTAGAAGATAAAGATTAAAGTTAGGAAGATTTGTTTCCTAATATTGTTTTGAGTCCTTTGTAAACCCTAATATCTCTATTATATAAAGAGATACAGGTCATAGGTTTTATGCGTGCACAAAAAATATGTAGACGTCTAAGTTGTGTGTGTTCTAGGTGTATGGTCTTGTTAAATGCCTAGATTATAGTAGTTTAGCCTCAAGATCATATCTTTGATCCCTGTTACAAGGTATGTAACACGTTCTACAATTGATCAAGTAGAATTGGTTTTGTCATTTATATAGTAAATGATAATGAAGAAAAACCTTGTTACAATTACATTGTTCTTATGTTAATTCCGCTATACATATTCTATGAACTTTGTTATTGTTAATCCTAGATGAGATCTAAACAATCTCGAGTTATAAATGATCTATCAGGTGGTATCAGAGCTCAGGGAGCTCGTGATCTAGGATCTAAAAGGTTTTATTTGTCGAAGAATGAAGAAGAAATCGACTTTGGGTTCATTTTCGTAACTTTCTGTAGTGCTGTGGTAAAAAGGCGATATATCATTCGTTAACCGTTGGATTTTAACAAAATTTATACTGAAGCTTCTTCATACACCACAGTACATTCTCACCAGAGGGATCTTCAATCTAAGCTTTTGATAGAAAGATATAAATTGTTGAAGTCTGCTGCAGAACAAAAGGTATTGTCGGTTTATTTTTGGGTAATCATGTTTTTATTAGGGTTTTGGATTTTATAAGCTTCTGGGAATACTTCTAAGAATCATTCAACTCAATCAAACTCTAATACCTTTACACCTCAAAGTAATTGATCGTTTAGGGTTTCTAGTAAAACGCATATTTAGGGTTTGTTCTGGTGAATCGTTGTTGTAGAGTTTTTCTGTTACCCGATTAATTCTAATTTTGGTTCGTGTTAAAGCTACTTGTTAAAAAAAATTTGTGCTGCTACTTATATACTTAGTGCTGCTACTTTGATGAATAGAACTGCTCTTATTCATTAATGCTGGTAGTTGAATCTTAAAGCTGCTGATTGGTTTTGTTCATGATATGGGAGATAGCTACTTGGGTTTGAAGTGATTCGAATTGATGTGATTCTATAGCACCTGGATTACTAGTCGTATTGGTTGAGTGCTATTGCTTTCTGGAGTTGAGAGATTTTGGATAACACACAAAAGTTTTATTATTGGTTTAAATGTTCTTCAATGTTTAAAAGGCTGGTATTTGGATTATTTGGATTAGTTGATTACGGAGATGATTTTTTATCACTAATTTGAAGTTTGAAGTGGAATTACTTGGGTACGTGTTCTTATTATATCTTACTAGCAAAAGATAATTTGTTCGTGCTTTAACGTTGTGACAAACACATGTCAAAATCTAGCAATTGGGATTTGCTATCACTTGAAGGAGTTACATTGTAGTGCTCAGTGTCTCATAGAAGATGAGGATTTTTTTCAAGAGGTTGTGATCTACTTATATTTTTGGTTTTTGGCATTAGTTCAAAGTCACGTGGATAGTACAAGACATAAGACACAAGTTTGAGTTGTTTTACTTCAGCATCAAGTTCGTTATACTTAGTTTTCTTCAACAGTAATCATTATAAGAAGCCTACAAAATTGGAGATTCAAGAAATGGTTAACACATGGATTTCAGGGGAAGCATATTATAGAGTGTTTAATCATTTACATGCACCATTTGAGGGGAAGGTTTTTACTACTGTAAGTCTTTATTGCTATAGATAGTTTAAGTTTATATTGTCTTGAATTCATTATTAGTGCGAAAAACTTCATGGAGGGTAATTTAAGACATTAGAAGGCTGCATTAGAAGTATGATATTGGTTTGTGGTTGTCAAAATCAAAGTTGCATTTACTTAGCATCTCCTAGTGGATAATGAGAAAAATGGGAAGAAGTACATAGAAGTTTTGCAACTTTTAGAACCTTAGTGGTACATCATGTTATGTAAGTTCACGAGTTGAGCTTAAGGGGAAGATTGTTTCATTCATGGAAGATCTAGAAGAATGTTTTGTAATTATCAACTAGGGGAAGATTGTTGGGAATTATATTGAGTTAATAATACAAAACAATAAAAGAAGAATGAAGCAAATACGAAACTACAAGGACTTAAAAGACAAGGAAGGAATTCTACAAGCTATGGAATATTATAGAAGATTCCTTTAGAAGATAAAGATTAAAGTTAGGAAGATTTATTTCCTAATATTGTTATGAGTCCTTTGTAAGCCCTAATATCTCTATTATGTAAAGAGATACAGGTCATAGGTTTTATGTGTGAACAGAAAATATGTAGACGTCTAAGTTGTGTGTGTTCTAGGGGTATGGTCTTGTTAAACGCCTAGATTAGAGTAGTTTAGCCTGAAGATCATATATGTTATCCATGTTACAAGGTGTGTAACACGTTCTACAATTGATCAAGTAGAATTGGGGCTTGTCGTGTATATAGTGAATGATAATGAAGAAAAACCTTGTTACAATTACATTGTTCTTATGTTAATTTCGCTATACATATTTTATGAACTTTGTTATTGTTAATCCTAGATGAGATCTAAACAATCTCGATTTATAAACGATCTATCAAGATGTATGAGTTTTAGTTGTTGCTACTACAACACGATTGTTCTTATCATGTTCATTTTGCGCTTCTGAGTTTGATGAACTTGATTCAATGGATTCGTATTGTTTTGGAGTAATCAACATGTTTTGAAATTATTTTTTATTTACGTGGTACTGGTGTGATTTGCTTTGAGATGTTTGTAGATATTATATATAGTGTTTTGAAATATATGCACTATAATAGGGAAATCATAACCATGTATCAAATTTTAATGAGAAGAATAAATGTAAAAAAGTTGTGTAAGATTATTTTTGAAACTTAAGTAAATAAATGATCCTTTGCAAATATGTGGAATAATAAAATGAAACAAAATTTTGTAACCAAATTACTTTCAAAGCTGAATTTGCTTAAAAATCATAAACTGTATCAATTTGATTAAAAATCAATTGATGAAAACACTTCCAATTATACTCCGAAATTATCTCAATTAGTTTAAAAATCCAAACTGAAATATCATTTCCTAATTAAACAAAATAATTTCAAAATTTGAAACCATAATCCAAATGAACATATATTATATCTCTTTGCTTTCATTTTCTTTCACAACATTCACTTTAACAAATTAAGTATCATGAACAACCACTTCACCCCTTTGTGTGATGTTGATCCTATGATGGATAACATCAAAGTGAAAGTCAGATGTATAAGCAAATGGTTTTCACATCCTTATGGAAAGCCTTATCCCATTAAGAGTCTTCGATGTGTTATGCAAGATGAGCCAGTTAGTGAGGATTAAGTCTAAACTATTTAATAAGTGTTTTATTTAAATGAATCATTTACTAACAATTCGTTTTGTGCACTAGGGAAACCGCATCCAATGCATCATTAGGAAGATTGATATGCACAAATACGATGAAGTACTTCGGGAGCGCATGTGCTATATTGTTAGCGATTTTTCTGTGTCAAATAATGAAGGTAGATACCCTTTATTTACCAACATGTACAAGATTGTGTTTTTTAAACAACACTGCATTGACTCCGATAGACCAAATTGACAAAAACCTGAAATTATTCATGTTTGTACCATTCACATACATTGTTCCATGATTCATCACCGAAGCTGATACAGTTGGTATGTGCTTTTTACTTTATTAATTACATATTATAATTATTTTTGTTTTTTTTTTTTTTTACCTTTTTGTGAATTATACTGTGTATATTTACTTACACTATGATATATTGATTTCATTGGCACAATTGTCTCTATTGGGGAACCTATACAGTCTGATTCTCATGGCACGACCAAACAACGCATGCATTTGCAGATCCAGGATGATGAGTATGTTTACTTATCATATTTTTTATTATAAAATTTATGTATATAAAATTAACACATTTTAATAAACATATCAAATATTTAATCCACTCAAGGAAAACAGATTGGAGTGTCGTTTCTTTAATGGAGTGGTTGACATGTTTAAAGAAATTGCATCTAACAGATATTCATCCGGACATGTTGTTCTCATCATACAGTTAGCGAAAGTCATTTATTTGGACGGTATTATACTATAAACTATAAAACTTTACAAATTTTCAATTGAATGTATGTAAATTTATGCTTATTTTTATATAGGTACCCCAACTGTTGCCATGCATCATAGTGGATCGAGTAAGATATATATCAATGACGATACTCCTAAGGTTAAGGTGTTTAAACTCGGGTAATGTAAAAATACCATACATGCATAACACTTTCAATGCGAAAATATACTTTTCTAACATCATTATATTTTGTAGGTATCAAGATAAATATGGATACGACATGTATAATTTCAAGATTGATTTATTACCTCCAACGACCACTCTTTTAACACCTGGAAGTTTCTTTAAGGCTTACAAGATGAGGCATGGTAGATTGGTCTAACCGATCAATATTTGAAGACAAGTTTTAAAAGGAGTAATCACTTGCATTTACTAGATATTATTATATATCACAATCATTTCTTAATGTTATGTCAGTTTTAATGTTTTCCTAATGTTAGTTCAAGACAATTTCTTTTGTTTTACATGTCTTTCATTTGAATAATTTAGTTTTTTAATGTTTTCTTCCATTTATTTTTATTATATTATGTATCTATATCATTTTATTCAATTTATTGTGTTAAACACAATTTTCCGATTTTCAATATTTGTTTTTATTTAAATAATTTTGGAAAACAATTTTATGAAGCGTACCCGCCCATCGGGCGGGTCATGAATCTAGTTTATATATATATATATATATATATATATATATATATATATATATATATATATATATATATATATATATATATATATATATGGTTATATTGATCATTGTTGATTTTACATGATATGAATTAATTCACGAGATGCATAAAAGACAAAGAAGATAGTTCCAAAGATGGGCTATCTAAACGTAATGTTCATTTCCTTCTATTTTAGCCCGTAATATCATGTAGCATAATTAAAACTTAATAATTAAGTTATAGGTAGATACACATAGATAGAGAGAAATAGAAGATATGTAATTAGAGAGAACAATCTAGTCTACTTATGTGTAGAAATATTAGGATTTGGGTGATGCTTTAGTTAATTAACTAATTAAAAATGTTATACACACCCCATGGCGGGGGTTAAAGAATGATTATGGAAAGAACATGATATTGCCCCTAAATTGTTAGATATGTTTAGAAGACGTGAACTTTACATTGTTGTCGGCTCATCCTGTATTTCAAAGGACGAAAATTTAATAAATAAATAATTATAAGACATTTTTCAAAAGAGATCGAACTTCCATTCTCGGTTGATTTGTAGAAGGTATTGATAGTTAGTTTACTAAACTAGACAAAAGTTTCGGTTTTCGAGCAATCACATGGTTTCAGCTTGTTCTTATTGGCAATAACAACCCATATTATTCACTATGGTTCTAGAAACTGTAACTTCTCAAATGGTTTGGTTTGGTAAGAACACTACAACAACCAAGATGCCTATCACTTAACACCTTCTTGAACCATTTTGTATGTTCGTGTGATGGTTAAATTTTGGTTCCTTTCAAGGGTCCCTTTGTACAACCATATACTTGTGTTTTTCTACTACAAAAAACACACGCTAAAAATATATTTACCTTGCACTAGATAGTTGAGTTTTTTATTTTATTTTATTTATTTTTGTATTGAAAATGACTTTGTTATGAATGAAGTGTCGATCATTCTAGAGTACTTGGTCAGGTCATAGCAAGTAACATTTGTTTGTAATTATTAGTTAAAGTGTCTTGGGCCGTAGATAGTATTTGTAGTTCAACATAATGTAATAAGCCCATACAAGTCCCAAGCCCACAATTTGTAATATGTATATAAACCTCCTCACAGTTGGTGAGGGGGTAGGAGTTCATTTGGTAATTGACATTTTCACACAGTTCTTTCATTAGTACTTTCTCTTTATAGGACTCTCTCCCCTCTCTCTGTATCTACATTATTGTGTGTTCTTTGAACATGTTATTGGGGAACCAACAATTGGTATCAGAGCTACACAATGATTTAGGAGTGATCTATGTCTTGTATCACGTTTCTTGGATTAATTTTTGGTCGAAAATGAGTTTTATGGGTCATACATGAGCTTACATTCAAAATCATCCATTTACGTGTTTAGTAGTTAAAGTTGATGTTTTTCAAGTAGATTTAGTGTTTCTAAGTAGTATTCTGCAAAAGATTTGAGTCAAAACGGTCGTTTTTAGTGGTTTTTATGAGATTTAATGGTTGTTTTCTGAACATTAGCGTAGCTCGGGTTCTTGAACATTCATGAAGCCAGGATAGCTCATATGTACTATTTTTCAAATATGCAATGACAAATCCAACACTTTACATACAAAGTATCACATACGACTATTCATACAAGCAACATTTACTCAAACGTTAATTACTTTATGAACATGCTCATGAAAAAAGGTGCCAACAGATCAAAAAGCATGAAAAAGGGACAAACATAGGACTTTTTTCATGTTTTTTGATC
Source organism: Artemisia tridentata subsp. tridentata (assembly GCA_021014915.2). Lineage (NCBI taxonomy): Eukaryota > Viridiplantae > Streptophyta > Magnoliopsida > Asterales > Asteraceae > Artemisia > Artemisia tridentata. The sequence goes on along the minus strand of CP139507.1, from coordinate 377,265,038 downwards.
TTTAGGCACCTTTTTTCATGAGTATGTTCATAAAGTAATTAACGTTCGAGTAAATGTTGCTTGAATATAGTCGTATGTGACACTTTGTATGTAAAGTGTTAGATTTGTGATTGCATATTTGAAAAATAGTAAAGATGAGCTACCATGGCTGTTAGAAGCCTTCTTTAAAATGTTAAAGAAGTAGCAAAAAAGTTACTTTGTTTCAGTGATCCACCTTATATGTAACATCGTTTGAGGTTGGATGTGTGCCATGTTAGGGGAATGTTATCCTCTTCAGGCGTTGTTAACAAGTATGAACCATTTTTGTTTGCCTAACGAATGATGTATGGCCCTTTCCAATTGGGAGCGAGCTTGCCCTGACTTGCGGCCTTACTGACCTCATTTCTGCGCATTACATGGTCTCCAGGTTTGAAAGAAATTTGGCGGACATGTTTTTTGTAAGATAAGATGTCACGCAAGATGTACTATTGTACTAACTTCCATTAACTTTCCACTATAGTCCGAGCTTGGTGTGTGCTTAGTAGCCAAGCTTGGCTTCATGAATGTTCAAGAACCCGAGCTACGCTACTGTTCATAAAACGACCATTAAATCTCATAAAAACCACTAAAAACGACAGTTTTGACTCAAATCTTTTGCATAATCCTACTTAGAAACACTAAACCTACTTGAAAAACAACAACTTTAACTACTAAACACATAAAAAGAACGATTTTGAATGTAAGCTCACGTATGACCCATAAAACTCATTTTCGACCAAAAGTTAATCTAAGAAACGTGATACAAACACATAGATCACTCCCAAATCATTGTGTAGCTCTGATACCAATTGTTTGTTTCCCAATAACAATTTCAAAGCACACAAAATGATGTAGAGACAGAGAGAAGGGAGAGTTCTAGAGAGAGAAAGTACTAACAAAAGAACTGTGTGAAAATGTTTATTACCAATTGAACTCCTACCTCCTCACCAACTATGAGGAGGTTTATATACATATTATAAATTGTGGGCTTCGGCCTTTTATGGGCTTATTACATTACGTTGAACTACAAATACTATCTACGGCCCAAGACACTTTAACTAATAATTACAAACAAACGTTACTTGCTATGACTGATGAGTGGCATTTTACTCATCATTTTATACCCGAAAAACCCCACAAAAATGACCAAAAACACCCAAATGGACCCAATATTGTTACAAATATCCTTAGATTGTGTTTTATGCGTTTCAGGTACAAAAGGATTGAAAACGAGGCAAATATGGGCAAAACCGAGCTTGGAATGGAAAAGAGCCGAAAACCGAAGACCGGAAAAGACAATTTTCATTTGGATTCGATTCAAGCTCAAGAAATTCCAAAATGGCCCTTGGATTATTTTTAGTTGTAAAAAATGGTCCTTTGAAGAACTTTGAAGATATGGAAAATTTGGTCCTTGAGGTTTCATAAATTATAACTTTGGTCCTTGGTTTAAACCTCAATATATCCTAACCCCTAAACCTATTACACAACCGGATCCACAATTCACTCACCCCAACCCAACAACTATCCCTCAACAGCCCACCTAAAAACTAAAGACCCAGCCCACATCTAAAAAAAAAAAAAACCCGACCCACTCCCATGTCTAATAATAATATAACGGGGTCAAACCCCCAATTACTTAGTCAAAATCCCTAGCTAGCGACCTAATCACCATCATCATCTCCTTCATCCCTCACTTAGACCACCATTAATTTGTTAACACCAATTCAGTCCCCATCACCTCCACTACCAGCCAAAGAACCCACATGGGGTTGTCATTGGTCCCCCCCATCCACCCTGGCAATCCCAGAAACCAAAAGGATCCAACAGCTCAAATCAATTGTTGTGGGCAGGAAGAAAAGATCCAAGGGTTGACAAGGAAGCACACGAAGCAATGGAGAAACACACTCACACAACAAACACACTCATTCTACGGTTTCTGTTATATTTTTAGTATAAATAGATTAGTAGTAGTGTAGTGTGAGTCAGGTTTTATTTTAGCTTTTTTTTAAGGTATCTTGTAATTTTAATTTCCAGTTGTACTTTACTCTTAATTTAATTTAAGTTCAGTTTTTTTTAAATCCCAAATTTACTGTTTTAGCTTATTTGTTGCGAATTGCTTAATTTCAGCTTATGTGCTTATCTTTAGTTTGTTTTTATGTTCAGTAGTGCTCACCATAGTTTGTATCAGTTCCTATAGTTTAGGTTTTAGTTTTCTCTAAAAAGGTTAGAAAATTCCAAAAAAAAAAAAATGCTTATAAGTGTTATGGATAATGGGTCAATATGGGTAAAAAAAAAAGGTAATGTTGACTGTTCATCTTATTTCTTGCTTAAAATAGCTTGGGTTAGTTGTAGTTAGGAAATGTTTGAGCTTATTTACAGGTTTAATAGCAGCTGAGTAGGTGGCAACTAGTATAGGTTAAAAATCTGTTTTCATAAGCTCTCACAAGCTCTAAGCTTTGGCATCCCTTATTTGGCATTTATTAGGTCTAAATTAGTCATAGTTAGTAGTAGTTTAAATTCCCTCAAGCCTTAGTCAATTTTTAGATCAGTAGTAATATAGTCTCTGCAGTCTGCACATAACCAAACCATTTGCAGTCTGCAAGCTTTTTTTCTAGCTCAGTTTATAAGCTCATAATAAGCCCATTTTGTTTGAAACTTGTTCTACATGTTCTTTGCTAGCTTGTCTCTGAATTTTTTTCATTTGTAGCTTATTTCCTTGGCTTGTCCAGCTGTTGCAATAAGCTCAAAGTTGCCATCTGCAACTGTTTTGCCCTGCACATGCCTTACTGAGATCAACAGACCCGTAATGGACTTTGTTTTTTTGTGCTTATTGGCCTTATGATTGCTTATTCTGAGATATCTAGTTGCTTAGATTAGTTTTTTTTTATATATATAACTGTAGTATCATTTAACTTATCTCATAGCTTTTTGAAGCTTTAAATGTTCATTTTCATAGATTAAGTTTTGTTTTCCATTTTTAATTTTAAACTGCCCTTTGAGAACTTATTCTTAGCTTAATTTAGATCTTCAAAATGTTTTTCAGTTTCAAAAACACTTATTTGCTTGTGCTTATCAGATTTTAAAACAGAAAAAACCAAAAAAATAGTTAAACAATAACTGACAGCCCTGGGGTTCGAACCTGGGTCATTCAACTCACAAACACACATAACTTACCAGTTTGCTATTGTTGTGTTTATGTTAAGCATTACAAAATTAATTACTTATCATAACCTTCATTTCCTTTTAAGCCTATTATAAGCTGTTTCAGCTTATTTCTGCTTATCCAGAATCATTTTTTCCCCATTTTTATTTTTCTTATCTTTTAATTAGTTCAAAGATAATTCACAAAAAATTTCAGATTTTTCCATTTACTATTAGTATTTTTAATCTATTTTTCTTTTTAAATTAGTTTTTAATTCGTATTTAATTTTAAAAAGTCAAAAAAAAAATATAATTCTTTTTTTCAAAATTTTCTTTTATCATTTAGTACGTAGGAAAATTATTTTGGTACCCGTATGTTTATTTTTCATAGATTGTTACGTTTTTACTCGTTTTTAGTTTACCGTTCGCGTTATTTTAATTTTCGTTTTAGTAGATATTAAAAACCAATCAACTCTCGTTCTTTCAAGCATTTTAAGACCAAACTGAAAACGATATCCTCAATTTCACGCCTCGTTGGGACCTCGACCCGGGTATTCACTTATCCGGTTATTATAATCGATTTTCGCGTCGAACAGTCGCGAGTTGACTTTTCTTTGTGAGAGGTTTGACTTGTGACGCGTTTCGCGCGAATATCAATGACACAACTAAGTACTCCGGAATGATTGACACTTCATTCATAACAAAGTCATTTTCAAGACAAAAATAAATAAAAATAAAAATAAAAAATAAATCAACAATCTAGTGTAAGAGAAATATATTTTTAGTGTTTGTTATTTGTAGTAGAAAAAACACAATTATAAGGTTGTACAAAGGGACCTTGAAAAGGCACCAAAATTTAACCACCACAGGAACATACAAAATGGTTCGAGAAGCTGTTAAGTGATAGGTATCTTGGTTGTTGTAGTTTTCTTACCAAACTAAACCATTTGAGAAGTTGCAGTTTCTAGAACCATAGTGAATAATATGGGTAGTTATTGCCAATAAGCACAAGCTGAAACGATGTGGTTGCTCAAAAACCGAAACTTTTTTCTAGTATAGTGAATGAACTGTCAATACCTTCTACGAATCAACTGAGGATGGAAGTTCGATCTCTTTTGAAAATGTAATATAATTGTTTATTTATAAAATTGCCGTCCGTTGAAATACAGGATGAGCCGACAACAATATAAAGTTCATGTCCTCTAAACACATCTGAAAATTTAGGGATAATATCATGTGCTTTCCATAATCATTCTTTAACCCACACCATGGGGTGTGTATAACATTTTTAATTAGTTAATTAACTAAAGCATCACCCAAATCCTAATATTTCTACACATAAGTAGACGAGATTCTTCTCTCTAATTACATATCTTCCATCTCTCTCTATCTATGTGTATGTACCTATAAATTACTTATTAAGTTTTAATTATGCTACATGATATTACGGGCTAAAACAGAAGGAAATGGACATTAAGTTTACATAGCCCATCTTTGGAACTATCTTCTTTGTCTTTTATGCATCTCGTGATTTAATTCATATCATGTAAAATCAACAATGATCAATATATATATATATATATATATATATATATATATATATATATATATATATATATAAAATTCATAGCCCATCTTTGGAACTATCTTCTTTGTCTTTTATGCATCTCGTGATTTAATTCATATCATGTAATATCAACAATGATCAATATATATATATATATATATATGTATATATATATATATGTATATATATATATATATATGTATATATATATATATGTATATATATATATATATGTATATATATATATATATATATATATATATATATATATATATATATATATATATAATATATATATATATATATATATATATATATATAGGGTCCGGTTCTAGAGAAAAGTATAAATAGATAGAAAAGTGAGAAAAAAAGTTACAGAGTAGAATTTGATAACAATCAAAAGTTCAGGGTAAAAAATGAGAAAAAGATACCAAACACACCAAATGCAGTTCAAACGGTTTCTATACCATTAATAAAGCATGCACTCTCTCTCTCTCTCTTTAATCAAACACACCAAATACATAGTCTCTAATCAAACACGCCACTGCCACCATCGTCGCCACCGTCACCGTCGCAAATCACTTATCCCGTCATTTTCATTAACAAAAACACCTACAAAAAAACACACCGATTCACTCAGATTGTGACGGTTGTTATTCAGTGGAATTGCACTAAAAACACATCACCGTCGCCACTGTCACCATCGCATACTTCACTAAAAACACATCAAAAACATAGATTCATCAAAAACAATCATAAACCGATCCAAAACACATAAAAATTACTCGTTATTCGGTGGAATTGCAACTCAATTCATGTAGTTATCCACTTTCACGAAGTTATTCATTGGAATTGCAGCTCAAATCACGCAGTTATTCAGGTTATATGCAAATTTCATTAGTCTCATTTTAAGCTTGTTTCTTTCTTATTTTTTGAATTTGTGTAAAATTAGGGCATCTGTAATGATTTTGTAGGTTTAAAAATAAAACTTTGGGAGCCACTGATTAGTTAGACTATTTTTGAGTTATTTGACATTTTAGGGCATCATTGTGCGAACAGATGATAATTTCGAATATTTTTTAATTATTTGACATTTTAGGGCATCAATGTGTAAACAAATCATAACTTGTATTATTGTTGAATGATATGACATATTAAGGCATCGAAAAGTATGATTAGTGAATCGTTAGACATGGTAAGGCACGAGTGTGTACGTATAGTGCATCCGTTTTGATACACATATAAGAAGCTTGAGGGTGTTTGGGATTGTTTAACAAGCTGCTTATCTGATATTTAGCAAGCAAAATAAGTTGTTCTGAATATAATTCAATTTTGTGCAACATCAGTTCAATACCAGTTAGTGCTTCTGTGTGGTTTATGCACTATACATTAATTTAGTGCATCGATTTCAGTATCAGTTAGCGCATCAGTTCAGTATAGTGCATCGGTATTAGTTCAGTATAGTGCATCGGTATAATGGTTTTATTAGGTGTTTAAAAACATAATAGAAGAGGATACCACATCGATCTTAATTTCATGTTAACGACCATACGCTTAAGCAATTTTTTTTATATGTAGTGTGAATTGCAGATGTTACTTCCCCCTTTTTGCAGCAATTAGTTGTTGACTTGGTGGTTTATTTCTTTTTGAGATTGCTTGATTTTAGTTAGTTCATCAGTTGTAATGCTATAAAGCTGAAGAATAGTGTTCTGATTTTGGGCATTTGTGTGCATTCAGATCGGCACAAATATCCTTAGTTTTTCGTTTTGGTGAACATCTATTCAGCTGTTGATATTTGATTGCGTCATTTGACTTCATTTTGTTTCTGTCATTTGATTAATTAGTCTTAATGTTGAAATATTTTGTCTACTTCTTGAAGAATTAGAGTGATTTATTACTTACGAATCCTAGTTTTATGATGCTGGTATGTTAAAACGATATTGGCAAGGGTTTTGATATTAACGATTTTTGGTTTTGATTTATAGGATATGGATCGGTACCAGAGGGTGGAAAAGCCGCGAGCTGAGCAACCTATTCAAGAGAATAAGATACGAATTACTAACCAGGGCAGGATGTGTAACTATATCACATATGCCATGACTTTGCTTGAGGTAATTTTAAATGATGATCCTTCTGCACATGTTATGGTGCTCTCAGCATCTGAATTATCTTAACTGTTATGAAATCTACAATTGTCTTTCCGTATGTATGGTGAACTTAATAATTGTTTTGGGGGTTGGCTTGCATATTGCGTTTTGATACACATACAAGAAGCTTGAGGGTGTTTAGGATTGTTTAACAAACTACTTATCTGATATTATGCAAGCAAAATAAGTTGTTCCGAATATTCTTCTATTTTGTGGAGCATCAGTTTAGTACCAGTTAGTGCTTCTGTGTGGTTTATGCACTATACATTAATTTAGTGCATCAGTTTCAGTATTAGTTAGCGCATCAGTTCAGTATAGTGCATCGGTATTAGTTTAGTATAGTGCATCGGTATAATGGTTTTATTAGGTGTTTAAAAACATAATAGAAGAGGATACCAACATCTGTGAAACAATTGTGAGCCTTTTTTTCCTGCACTTTTTTGTTATGGTGCTGAGACTATAACTTTGGTTAATAGACGTCACAAGATGGGCTGGTTGGGGTAATAACTTGACATGTGTCACTTTAAATCTTGTAGCTCCAATATTTATTAATGGTGAATGTTTTTACAAGTTTAATGCAACAATGCTTAATCAAAGCTAACAAGGAGAAAATGAGAGCTAGTTTGGTGTTCGGTAATTCAGTTATCAAATCGCAATAACAATGTCAATCAGATCCCTTTTTAATCACCACTTTTAGGTTATATATAACTATTAAGATTGATATTATCACACATAATCACTCACTTTGAAATACTAACAAGTTTATTCAAAATGCTTATTCTACTCAATAACAAGCTTCCCAAACACCCAAAAAGAAATTATGCAACTTTATTATATTCAAAAGATAGGTGAGTTAGGTAGGGTGTTGCATTCAGAAAGTGATTATCTCTTCTAGTTGCAGATTATATCAGTTTTTTAGCTTTTGGGATGGTGAAACTATATTAGATTACTTTGTTTAACAAATCAGTTTACGCGCGTAGATGGAACAAAACTGGTTTTGACTATCTGACTAGTTGTGGATTATTTTACATAACTAATCAGAATTTGACAAACACTCAAACAACTAATTATCACAACATCATATAAGTGAAGCACATCCAAAATCTGTTACAAACTTACAACCAGTTATGTAGTAATACTGGTCATGCCATACTAGTATACGATTATATTACATATGGAGTAATAACATCAAAATCCCTTCCCTTTGATTAATTTTATTCATTTTTTTCACTAGGTGAAGCTGTTTGCCACACAATCCGAGTATGAGGATAAAGTTACAGCTGTAGTAAGTACATTTTTTCCTAGTAATATATTTAGAGCCTATGTAGTTGTATATTCTTGTTTCCTAGACAATTATATTAGTAATTAACTTGATTCCAGGCCATAATCAGTTTTTGAACAATTTATCCCTAAAAGTTCTATTGTGAAAGTTTTTAATGAACGACTGGATCATATTCATAACAGGTGGACGCAGAAGACCATTGCAGGAATTAGATGCAGTTACTAATTGATCAAATATGCACAAATCATCAAAATATTGTGGGTTTAGAAGATAATGGATCTATGGTTCTGGAGTAATTCCTCCACGACCTACCCAGAAATGATGTACTGTTGGGATTGTATTTGTATCGAGGCTGATGTACTTATTCCATGCATACCAACCTTGTGGGTCAATGAGATCCCGAGGATATCTCCTCATGACTATGGTTCTTCAGTAATTCCTCCATAGCCTACCCAAAAATGTTGAGAAGACGTTATGCTGGTGCAGTCCTGTAGTGATATGCTGACATTGTATCCTGGTATATTGTAGAGATATATGTAGTGATATGCTAGTATTCTGATATGGGTCTAATCTGCAATCGTAAATAGTCATTCAAGACGGGACATGATCAAGGCCAAAAGTGCCTTTTGCATTAAGAAGTTCAATTGTCTATTATCACTTTAATTTTAGTATAGTATTATGATGGTGTATCTTGGTATATTGTGAGGATATATGTATTTCTTTTACTGTTTTTCGTTCAGTTGGTGTGATTGAAAATTTTAAAAATATTCCTATGGTGTTTGATGTTTTTCGTTTAGTTGGTATGTTGTAGAGATTTATGTTTTCATAATGATTTCTTTCAGCCGAGCTAAATTATTACAGGCTTGTAGTATTAACGATAAAGAAACAGTTAAAAAATAAAACAATAGGCCCCTTGAGTTGTGGAAAAAAACGTATCCAAAATAAAAAGAATAAAGAAATAGATCCAAAAGGAAGGGGAAGGGGATGAATTTATAAAATTTACCCTAAAAAATAAAGAAAGTAACAAATAAGCCACTTGAGTTGTGGGAAAAAAAGGAGGGGGAGGAGGAAGAGGTGATTTGTACACTTTTCTCACTTTTCTACCAAAATGGACTTTTCTCATGAACCAAAATCTATATATATATATATATATATATATATATATATATATATATATATATATATATATATATATATATATATATATATATATAGTATTTCCTTATTAAAGTTAGTTACTTTATGGGTATCGGAAATACAACTTCAAATATAGTAAAAGCAATTAAAAGAAATTAAAAGTTTCCATCTCTCATGGACATTAATATGATACATACAAAATGCTAGTTTCAAGTAAGATTCACTTCCACATACAAAATGCTAGTTTCAAGTAAGATTCACTTCCAACTAGCTTATTTGAAAACAACGCAAAAATAAAAATTGTTCATCACATCTATAACAACATTTCCACTTCAAGATACTTAACCAACCTGATTAGGTATTTCTTGGCCATAGTCCTGAGAAACTTGTTCCAATTTGTAGTTGTTTAGCTCTATGGGATGGATTTGAATGCCAGAAATGTTTCATCTCCCTTCATGCCATTCATAAAATCAAACAAATCATCAGATGCTTGTTTGGGCGAAAAGTTATGATGAATATAACCATGTTGAGTACTCCGTAGAGAATTTATTGGTTCAATGTTTTCTACTTCAAAGTCGTTCATCAATGAAGATTCACCAAAAGATTGATTATTCTTGAGATTCACATCCATTTTCCTCTGCTCTTTGAAAGTGTGGCATGAGGAGTTGAAGTGATTAAGTCTTCTGGATTTCTGACATGTGTTGCAACAAGAGGCATACGACCAAACTTAACTATATCTTTAGACTCATTACATGCGATTTTATCACTATTGGATGAATTTGGTGTTCCTCTCTTTAGGGCAAGCTGCCATCCATGGCGACATTTCTACCACCATAATAAAAAGAATAAATATAAATATAATTGTGTTGGAAGGTACTAATGTTTTCTCCAACAACTTAAGGTTTTGAATTTTCAATGAGGTCTTTTCATATCTTCTTTGGGCATGTTTGGTAGAGAGAATTTTAGAGAAAAAAAAATGAAGTAGGGAATGGAATTAAACAAAGAAGAATTTGGCATAGAAATCTAGTAATTTCTAGTGTTCGGTAACAAGTGAGAATTGACTAGAGATATTACAAAAACAGATTCTTATGTTTGGTTAAGAATATACATTGGTATTGTGATAATATTATCACTTCAAAAACAAAGTAAACAAAATCATATTTAGTGAAAGATTGTTGACTACACAAGAAAACAACAAAGAAATTCAATACAGATACCATCTTAAAACAATTTCATTATGTATTTGACTACACCGCCGTTAACATCATCAGATCCTTAATAAGCTCACGGATTATATATTGTTTAATGTTTTTGTAATGTGTAGTCAATTCTCACTTGTATTATATATTGTTAGCATCAAAGAAATGTAAAAAGAAGTGATGGTCATTCTCTTATTTATAACTTTGTAATGTGTCGTAGAATATATAACAGAATAGTTAATGAGCTCATGGATTGGACTAATCTAATAGGTTAGTATTATATGTTAAGTCATTTATGTAAAGTCCAATCCAATCCAAGCCCATCCAAGGCCCATGGCAAAGCCCATGAGGCATATGAACCTAAGTATAAAAGTCACCCTTGCCTCATTTGTAAGGGCGTGCTTGAGTGTGTAAGTGTGTGTGTTTTAATAAAAGTTATATTGTTTTTATCTCTCTTTTTCTCTCTCTAAAATTCGACACCTATATCTCTTGCCACCATATTTGTGCATCAATATTGTGTGATAAGGTTATAGATCTAAGGTCCTACAAGTGGTATCAATCGCCTAACAATGATCTAGGAGTGTTTTGAGTTTTATTTTGTCACTTTTTAATACTTTTCTACACGCATTTTTCATAAAGTCACTTACTTTTCTTGTTTTTTTTTTTGTGGTTTTAACACTTTTTTTTATTACAAACTAGTGTTATAAACCTTTTGTAACAAGAAAGTTTCAACCTTTTTGAAAAATTTGTGTTTTAAAGAATCGTACTTTTGTGTTCTTGCAAAGTTTCTAAATAGCATATTTGATATTTAAAGTGTTAAAGTTTGCAACTTTCTTCAAGTTTTAGTGTTTTTAAGCTTAGTTGTACAAGAAAATTGTGGTAAGAAACAATCATTAGTTGAATTTTTAGTTTTTTGGAAATTCTGGAAAAGTTTCGAAATAGCTAAAACCCTGAAGTTTGAAAATACCCCTTAAACCCTAAAGTTTCAAAATCCTAATCCCTAAAGTTTCTAAATCACTCTTCAGACAGTTTCTTCGGGATTTGTGGATTACTCAGTGTTCTTCTTTCTTGTATAAGTGAGAAAATCACTTCGACTTATGGAAAAACTTTCAATTCGTATGAATTAGAAAGTTGGAAAAAGTTTCGAAATCACTTAAAAAGTTTCGAAATCGCAAAATTTCGAAATAACCTGAAAGTTTCAAAATCGCAAAGTTTCTAAATCACGGAGAGTTTTGAAATAGGACAGAAGTTTTGAAATAGCTTGAAAAGTTTCAAACTAGGTGAATCTTGACTTAAACTCAACTCATACTTCGTTGAACCGATCCAAGATCAACTTTATCAAACATAACTTCATCAATGGCAACTCAGCAAGATATTCACGCAGTCGGTGCAGAAAACCGACCTCCCATGCTGTCAAAGGGTGGATACTCACAGTGGGCTAGTCGTATGATGCGTTATCTTAAGAGCTGATCCGTCCTGAAACAACACTTATATTTAAACAAATGCAGACTCAGAACAGGATGCTCGTGTGTAGTGTGAACCAGGCAAGTGATCACCTGGGTCGTTTCCCAACGAGGTGTGAATGGAAAACTGTGAAAAGCTTTGGATTAAAGTGATTGATGAATCAGATATTTTTGGATTTTGCTTTATCTAATATTTCTAAATAACAAATAAAAACAGATATGCACAATTAAATTAAACGCGAATAAACAAATTACAAACGCGTAACAGAAAAGCTAAAACGGGACAAAAACTGAAATTTATAAAATTTATGAAATTTAAAACCTAAAAATGTAAAATAACTTAAAACTTATTTAAAAACTTAAATTATATTTTTTATACTTTTTATTTAATTATTATTAATTATTTATTATTTAATAACTTATTAAACTATTTAAATTTATAAAAAATACTAAATAAACTAAGAAAAATCTAAAACTTTTTCAAAAAATATTACTAAGTAAATAAAAGCTAAGAAAATTATAAAAATGAAAATTACTTAATTAAAATTTAAAAAGATAAATTCTATTAAATAGAAGCTATCACTTTATTTCTATTTTTGGTTTTTCTTAAGGTCTAAAAATATTTTTATATTTTTCCTAGATTAAAAATGACAAAAGAAAATTATGAAAATTGGATTTATATTTTTCTGATTCTTTTTCTATTTATTATGATTTAAATACTATTAAAAACTAATTAAAATGATTAAAAATATTAAAACTGATCAGAAAATTATGAAAATTTACAGATAATTCTAAAATAATATTAGAAAGATAAGAAAAATAAAATCAAATGTTGACTAGGCCCAATAAGCAGATTTGGGCTAATAAGCAGTTGGCTAATAAGCCAAAAATAAGCAAATAAGCACTAAACTTAACCAAATGATCAGGACAGGCTTAATATACTTAAATAAGCTTGAAACAACTAAAAATTGCAAATAAGCACAAGAATAGAGTAAGTTGAGCACTTGGCTGCTAGGGAATTCCAAGACAGAAACTCAGAACTCAGGCAAACTTGAAGGGCAATTTAAGCACTTGAATAAGCTACTGAGATTCCAACTAATGGGGGAAAAAGTTAGGTAGGCTTATGAGCTATCTAGAAAACATAAAAGCCCCATCAAAATCTTTCCAATTGAGGTCTAATTGATGCTTAGATCAGCAACTCAGACAACTGAGTCTGCTGATGTGTCTATTTTGTGCAGAAGTGCACAGAAGTGTGCATAAGGGATTTTGGCTATTAGGGCTACACTATATGGACTAAGTGAAGTGCAAAGATGGCAAAGTTAATGGCCAAAACAGCTTATGGCTGCTAATGGCTTGTTTGACTGTTTTGAGGTCCAAATTTGATCTCACCTATGTAAAACTTGTATGTCAACTGAACTGGCTACTTGGAACTTTGAAACAGCTTATGGTGGCTTAATTAAGATGGTTTGAAGTTGGCTAAAGTGCACATGTACAGTAATTATGGGTTTTACCCCATTTGACTAACTGAACCAAACACCCCTTTAAGGTGTGTCTGTGGTGGATTTTCAAAGGAAAATCAAATTTTGAAACTAAAAAGCCTGAAGTAACTTATCAACTAACTTTTGTGAGCACTGATAAGCAACTTTCAATAAGAAAATAAGCACTATGATTAGCTATTCTACTTATGACTGATTTTGGTCTTTTGAGTGATTTTAAGAAAATGAAAACAAAACTAGATAACTACTGATTTTAATGATCAACTATGATCACAAACTACCAATAAACACAAAACAACAACAATAAGCTACTTATAAGCAGATATACAGTACTATGGAAATTATGGAAAAATCCAAGAAAAGCTCACAACTGATCCTGCTAATGGAAATGAGAACAAGGAACCAAGGACCAATCTAACTTGTTAAAAACAAGCTAGATAACCCAGAAAAGCTTCCTGAACTAGCTTATCCACCCAGAATTAGCTTATTGACATCCAAGTTGACTTTTCTTGACTTTCTTCAAATCTTGAATTTGGAACATGTTTACACTACAAATAACTTACAATAAGCTATAAGAAGCTTATATAAGCTATTAAAAACAGATGAGAAGCTATTTTATATACTACTTATTAAGATTGATTTCTCAGAACACAGGGAAATAAGAAAACTTGGAATTATAAGTAACTACTGATAATTTAATAAATAACAACAACAAATACACTAATCTTAACTTGTATTGATTGATGAAATTTGAAATTACAAAGTACAACTACTGGAAATTTAAAATACGAATTATACTAATTTTACCTACTTTCTTTATTTCAGCTACATTGCTATCTATATATACATAAATTAAGTGGGATAATCCTTGGTCGACATCCTGAACAAATCCCCATCATTGAATTAGCTCAATTTGATCTTGACAGTCCACTTGGCATTTTGGCGGGAAAAGTGGATTTTGGTGATAATCACTGATTTAGCTAGTGGGAGAGTGGGAGAGAAGCATTAATTGGTTTTGGATGTGTTAGGTAACTTGTAGGAGGAGGGGGGATGACTGGGTTAGTGGTTTTGGGTGAGCTGGGGGGTGAGTAACTGGTTTGGCGGGATGGTGGTATAAGGAAGATGGTTTTGACTTTGTTTGACTGAGTAGTTAACTCAGTCAAACAAAGGGTTGGGGTTGGGCTTATTGCATTTTGGGCTTGGGTTTGGTTGGTGATGGACTGGATTTGGTTTATATAATAAAAAGGTTGGGTTAGTTTGTTTATTTATTTTGGGTTTGGTTAGATCCGGATTTAGGTTTAAATAAGCATAGGGACCAATCTTGTAATTATTACATTCTTGAGGGGCTGAGTTGGTATCTTTCCAAAATATCTTCAAAGGATTAAACCTGCCATAAAACAATTACACAAGGACCAAAGTTGTATTTTTTTTATCATTTTAAAACTTTAGGGACCTAAAATGTAAATTTGGATTTTAGAGGGACTTGTTTTGTAAATTCCCAAAAGTTATCAAAAGTGTTTCAATTTGTAAGTTCATGCATAGTACAAGGGTATTTTGTGAAATTTCAAGTTTTATAATACCCAGGGACCATTTTTGCCAATTTTGATACTTGAGGGGTAAAAGTTGCCAAGTTGTGTAAACTTTTATCCAGGGACTATTTGTGAACATTTTTGGTTTCCCAAGGACTTAAGTTGACTTTTCATTTATTTAAAACCTTCAGGGACTAGTTTTGACAACTTTTGAAAGCTGAGGGACTGAAACTGCCAATAATGCAAACTTTGTTCGTTTTTCAACTGTTTTTAAACATTTTGCATCTGAAACATATAAAACACAATTTTGTGATAATTTCAGTATTATGATGCATTTCTGAGTGTTTTTGGATGTTTTGGCAGTTCAAATTAGGTAAAAATGATGAGTATTTAGACACTCATCAATCCCCCACACTAAACTATTGCTAGTCCCTAGCAATATTTTATGAAGATTAAATGGATTTGAAAGACTCTTTACCAAAAGCCATTACTTCTGGAGTAGCCAATTGTTTCAGTTCAAGTAAGAACTTTGGTACAATGATAACCAAGTGATTTTGAGCAAACCACAAGCTGTCAACGGTTTTGATTTGTCTTTACCAAAAGCCGTTTGCTTCTGGACTAGCCAACTCTTAGATAAATTATTACTATTATCTTTGGTGAGCTGATTACCAATATGGATTTTCACTGCCTTTACCACAAGCCATAACCTTGCGGGCTAGCCAACTCTTCACTTATGAAGATATGGTGAGTCGAATACCATACAATTTTGGGCAAATTGCAAGCCATCAACGGATTTGAGACATCTTTACCAAGAGCCGTTTGCTCTCGGATTAGCCAATCCTTATGTGGGTTAGACATGGCGGACTGATAACCATTTATTGCGTTCTAAGTGAGAAAAAATTTTAAAATTTTTGGCTAAAATGGGGGTACTTGATGATACATTTGGTTAAATTCGCAAGAATTCCCCCCCACACTTAGAACTGAATATTGCCCTCAATATTCAAAGAACCGGTTGTTAAACCAACACTTAGAACGTGAAAGGGAAATACTAATAGCCTTTTATTTCATATAGATATATATATATATATATATATATATATATATATTTTTTTTATACACATTTACAACATGTGGGGAATCTCCCCCACACTAAGGTGAGACATGGGTGAAAACCCATATATTTGCTACTGTTTTTGATAACCGAGTCGCTAGCTTGACTCGACCCCGAATTGAGTTGATTCCTCCCGAACAGTCAGGTTTATCACGCAAGCTAACCGCTTGTGAACGGTCAACTGTAACAAAGGGTTCCTGAACAGCCCGGGAGAAAAAGCAATTTAAAAGTTTATGGGGAAGTAAGAGACCAGGAAATCCGGCATTTAAACCAATGTTAGATGGACAATGCCGGGGTCAAAAGTAATATCCTCACTCCCGAATGAGTGAAAGATAGGGGAAATCACCGGGTAGGTGAAGGGAAGAAGAGAGATCTGAACAGCAATTTGGATAAGAACTTCCTCCTCAAGAATTGCAAGTGGAGGAGGCAAGTCCTTAAACTTGATCTCCGGAAATTTATCAGTTTTTTCAACTGACTTGGTTTCCTCATTATGAAGTTGTTTTGGTGGAAGAGGGGAAAATGAATCTTCGTTTAACAAATTTTCTAGAAAAAGAATATCCCCCTCAGGATCAAGATAGTTATCATCAACCTCATGCGGAGGTGAACTATCTAGAGCAAGAAAAGCATCGACTTCATCCCAAAAGGGATCACTTCCCTCAACCGAAGTGAGAGAAGGGGAAGAGTCTGCTATGATATGTTGAGAAGATGTGGTGGGTTCCCCACTCACAGAATTATGAAAAGAACCAAGATTTTCTTGAGAGTACTCCTTTGAAGAAATGTCAATGACATCGATTCGGTTAACCGATTCAGAATTATAATTAGAGGAGTACTTTGAAGTTTGATCATGATTAAAGGTAACAGCTTCCTTATCCACACGCAAGGTGATTTCATGCTTAAATACATCAATGAGAGCATGGCCCGTTTTTAGGAATCCTCTTCCAAGAATTAGAGGAACCTTTTGATCAGCATCGAAATCAACAACCACAAAGTCAGCTGGAAAATGGAACTTTCCTATCTTCACAAATACATCTTCGGCAATGCCGCAGGGATGAGTTATGGTTCGATCTGCAAGCTCAAGAGTCATGCAGGTAGGAGTAAGAGCCGGAAGAGAAAGTTTCTTCCATACTGAATGAGGCATCAGGTTGATGCTTGCACCTAGATCTGCTAAGGCATAACATTCAACCATTCCTGGAAAGACACAAGGTAACAGAAATTTTCCAGGATCTCCAAGCTTCTCCGGAAGCTTTTTCAAGATAACCGCTGAGCAGTTCTCATTTACTGGAGTTTTAGCCATTTCAATCAGTTTTTCCTTGTTGCTTAACAAGTGTTTGATTGCTGCTGCAAATTTGGGCATCAGAATAGTAGCATCCGCAAAGCTTATGTCAAAATGTAATTCTTTAAAGATTTGATAGAATTTATCATTTTGTTGACTAGCCTTCTCACGGAGCTTTTGCTCATTTAAGCGCGATGGGTAAGGAATGTGAGGTTTGGATTTTTGGGCAATGACTTCAGGAGTCTCTACAGATTCAAAGACAACTCCTGGTTTGGATTTCTTTTTAGGGCTAACCGGAGGATAGACATGTGCTGTACTTTGTGGGATTGGAATTTGCACTTTGTCCGTTGTATCCTCCGTCTCTTTTTCCATTTCAAACAACGGAGGAGGAATAGGGCCAGCTGGCCCCTTATAAGAAGCACCACTCCGAGTGGTGATAGCTTTGACGAAAGTGGTATCTTCATCATCATCACTATCATCAAGTACACTGACAGGAACAGCATTGAGCATTTCGGAATAATATCTGGCTGACCTTTGCTCACTAAGTTTGGTTGACAAACTTTTAACCGTAAATCGTGAAAGAGTAGGATCGATTCTTGACGGTTGAGGAGCAATTGTGGGTGTAGATTTTTGGATGACAGAAGGTTGGATGTATTTAGTACTTCCATTGTTAGTGGGAAGTACCGGATCCTTTATCACCTTGAATTCGACATGAGATTTACCACTACGTGTACTGACAGCTTTGAGTTCACCCCTTGGGTTGGTTACAGTGTTACTTGGGAGACCTCCCGAGGTAGAAGGTATATCAGTTAAAGACTTTTTGATCTGGTTTAATTGGGCAACCAATAACTGGTTTGTCTCACGTTGTGTCTTATTTGTTTCCTCTTGGGTTTTCATGAATTGCATAAGCAACTCATCTGAGGACGTCTGATTTCGGTTTGAACCTTGGTTTTGATTAAAATTTGGACCACGGTTTTGGTTAAAATTACCCTGATTCTGACCTCGGTTTTGATTGAAATTTTGAGAGTTGTGAAAATTTTGTCCCTGATTTTGAACAAAGCGATTTTGATTATTATGATTTGGCACGGGTGGAAAACCAGGTGGGACCATAGCATTCGGTGCTCGGTACTGAGTCTCAGCATGCGGACGGTATTGATTTTGGTTTACTGCAGCTACGGGAGCTGGGTAAAGAGAAGCATCGGTTGCTTGACAATCAAAATACGCATGTGGGCCACCACAAGTTTCACACACTTTGTTTATTGCTTTGATTTGTTCCGGTTTATGAACTTCACTTTTTAATTCTTTCATTTCTTTCATCATGCAACGCATTGAATCTGTAAGGAAGGCTAACTCTGAAGAGTTACCGGATGAAGAAGAAGCAGTAGGAGTGACAGGAACATTCACTTTGTTTCTTGAAATAGGAACTTTTGATTTATTTTCACAAATTTCAACCACCTCTCCGGGTTTACGATTCAAGATATTGCCACCGGAGGCTGCGTTAAGTGCATCTTGATCGTTTTGGGTCAACCCATTATAAAACGTATTTATCTGTTGTAACACATTGAAATCATGATGTGGGCATTTTCTTAGGAGATCTTTAAATCTGTCCCATGCCTCTCCGAAATTTTCATCAAAACCTTGACGAAAACCAGCAATTTCATTTTTTAGGTTAGTCGTCTTTGATGGAGGGAAGAAATAATTTACAAATTTCTTAACGAGATCTTCCCAGGTTTCAATGGATCGAGGGGGTTCTTTATCCAGCCAAATTCGGGCTGCCCCCTCAAGTGAGAATGGAAATAGCATCAATTTGATCACTGTTTGTGGCACATTCTTGTAATTGATTGTAGAAGTCAGTTTGTTAAACCAACGAATGTGTGCATAAGGATCCTCTCGTTCAAACCCGTGGAATTGGTTTGTGGAAACGAGCTGAATCAAATGTGTTTTCAGTTCAAAATGATCAGAATCGATGGCTGGTAAAACGATGGCATCTCCATAACCCTCGGTGGGTGCCTGGAGCATTTCAGCCATGGTGCGTTCGTCTGCCATATTTTCAGTGAGAACAATACGAATCTCGGGTTCGACTATTTGGGCAGCACGTCTACGATTACGTCTTCTCGGAATTTCTACGAGTTCACGTAAAGGGCTTGATGACGTGGAAGAACGAGTGCGCATGCACCAAGTAAAATATTCCAATTAAAACAAGACAGAAGCAAAACACAAGTTAACTTATACCAACAATCAACAAGCGTACGGTAGCTCTCTAAAAGATAAACGCACAGAGTGGCGGAGAAGCAAAGGTGGGCGATTAAGCTCCTTAAAAACCCGCTTCTTTCAGTCCGACAATTTAATGTCAGACTATCCTAGAACCTCCGTTAGAGTTTGTTTATCAATTAAAGGTGAGCCGATATTCGCAAGTGATACAAAGGCAAGTTTTAAATCTTTGGTTTGGGAACTTATTATGGTCGTACCCCCAGTTAGGTAGTACTCTGTCTTGGTTCTCGATGGTAATTTTTTATTGTTTATTTATTATTAACAAAGAAAACGGAAATTATTTTTGGTGTTTGTATTTTTTATATGATAATAATAGTAATATATATATAGAAAAGAAATGAAAAATATTTTTGTATTTTGTATTGTTTATGGGAAATAGGAACTTCTGATAGAAGGGTCTCAGATCACTAATCGCTAAAACTTACACAACTGTCGCAGCACACCTCCCCGGCAGCGGCGCCAAAATTTGATCCGTCCCGAAACAACACTTATATTTAAACAAATGCAGACTCAGAACAGGATGCTCGTGTGTAGTGTGAACCAGGCAAGTGATCACCTGGGTCGTTTCCCAACGAGGTGTGAATGGAAAACTGTGAAAAGCTTTGGATTAAAGTGATTGATGAATCAGATATTTTTGGATTTTGCTTTATCTAATATTTCTAAATAACAAATAAAAACAGATATGCACAATTAAATTAAACGCGAATATACAAATTACAAACGCGTAACAGAAAAGCTAAAACGGGACAAAAACTGAAATTTATAAAATTTATGAAATTTAAAACCTAAAAATGTAAAATAACTTAAAACTTATTTAAAAACTTAAATTATATTTTTTATACTTTTTATTTAATTATTATTAATTATTTATTATTTAATAACTTATTAAACTATTTAAATTTATAAAAAATACTAAATAAACTAAGAAAAATCTAAAACTTTTTCTAAAAATATTACTAAGTAAATAAAAGCTAAGAAAATTATAAAAATGAAAATTACTTAATTAAAATTTAAAAAGATAAATTCTATTAAATAGAAGCTATCACTTTATTTCTATTTTTGGTTTTTCTTAAGGTCTAAAAATATTTTTATATTTTTCCTAGATTAAAAATGACAAAAGAAAATTATGAAAATTGGATTTATATTTTTCTGATTCTTTTTCTATTTATTATGATTTAAATACTATTAAAAATTAATTAAAATGATTAAAAATATTAAAACTGATCAGAAAATTATGAAAATTTACAGATAATTCTAAAATAATATTAGAAAGATAAGAAAAATAAAATCAAAAGTTGACTAGGCCCAATAAGCAGATTTGGGCTAATAAGCAGTTGGCTAATAAGCCAAAAATAAGCAAATAAGCACTAAACTTAACCAAATGATCAGGACAGGCTTAATATACTTAAATAAGCTTGAAACAACTGAAGATTGCAAATAAGCACAAGAATAGAGTAAGTTGAGCACTTGGCTGCTAGGGAATTCCAAGACAGAAACTCAGAAATCAGGCAAACTTGAAGGGCAATTTAAGCACTTGAATAAGCTACTGAGATTCCAACTAATGGGGGCAAAAGTTAGGTAGGCTTATGAGCTATCTAGAAAACATAAAAGCCCCATCAAAATCTTTCCAATTGAGGTCTAATTGATGCTTAGATCAGCAACTCAGACAACTGAGTCTGCTGATGTGTCTATTTTGTGCAGAAGTGCACAGAAGTGTGCACAAGGGATTTTGGCTATTAGGGCTACACTATATGGACTAAGTGAAGTGCAAAGATGGCAAAGTTAATGGCCAAAACAGCTTATGGCTGCTAATGGCTTGTTTGACTGTTTTGAGGTCCAAATTTGATCTCACCTATGTAAAACTTGTATGTCAACTGAACTGGCTACTTGGAACTTTGAAACAGCTTATGGTGGCTTAATTAAGATGGTTTGAAGTTGGCTAAAGTGCACATGTACAGTAATTATGGGTTTTACCCCATTTGACTAACTGAACCAAACACCCCTTTAAGGTGTGTCTGTGGTGGATTTTCAAAGGAAAATCAAATTTTGAAACTAAAAAGCCTGAAGTAACTTATCAACTAACTTTTGTGAGCACTGATAAGCAACTTTCAATAAGAAAATAAGCACTATGATTAGCTATTCTACTTATGACTGATTTTGGTCTTTTGAGTGATTTTAAGAAAATGAAAACAAAACTAGATAACTACTGATTTTAATGATCAACTATGATCACAAACTACCAATAAACACAAAACAACAACAATAAGCTACTTATAAGCAGATATACAGTACTATGGAAATTATGGAAAAATCCAAGAAAAGCTCACAACTGATCCTGCTAATGGAAATGAGAACAAGGAACCAAGGACCAATCTAACTTGTTAAAAACAAGCTAGATAACCCAGAAAAGCTTCCTGAACTAGCTTATCCACCCAGAATTAGCTTATTGACATCCAAGTTGACTTTTCTTGACTTTCTTCAAATCTTGAATTTGGAACATGTTTACACTACAAATAACTTACAATAAGCTATAAGAAGCTTATATAAGCTATTAAAAACAGATGAGAAGCTATTTTATATACTACTTATTAAGATTGATTTCTCAGAACACAGGGAAATAAGAAAACTTGGAATTATAAGTAACTACTGATAATTTAATAAATAACAACAACAAATACACTAATCTTAACTTGTATTGATTGATGAAATTTGAAATTACAAAGTACAACTACTGGAAATTTAAAATACGAATTATACTAATTTTACCTACTTTCTTTATTTCAGCTACATTGCTATCTATATATACATAAATTAAGTGGGATAATCCTTGGTCGACATCCTGAACAAATCCCCATCATTGAATTAGCTCAATTTGATCTTGACAGTCCACTTGGCATTTTGGCGGGAAAAGTGGATTTTGGTGATAATCACTGATTTAGCTAGTGGGAGAGTGGGAGAGAAGCATTAATTGGTTTTGGATGTGTTAGGTAACTTGTAGGAGGAGGGGGGATGACTGGGTTAGTGGTTTTGGGTGAGCTGGGGGGTGAGTAACTGGTTTGGCGGGATGGTGGTATAAGGAAGATGGTTTTGACTTTGTTTGACTGAGTAGTTAACTCAGTCAAACAAAGGTTGGGGTTGGGCTTATTGCATTTTGGGCTTGGGTTTGGTTGGTGATGGACTGGATTTGGTTTATATAATAAAAAGGTTGGGTTAGTTTGTTTATTTATTTTGGGTTTGGTTAGATCCGGATTTAGGTTTAAATAAGCATAGGGACCAATCTTGTAATTATTACATTCTTGAGGGGCTGAGTTGGTATCTTTCCAAAATATCTTCAAAGGATTAAACCTGCCATAAAACAATTACACAAGGACCAAAGTTGTATTTTTTTTATCATTTTAAAACTTTAGGGACCTAAAATGTAAATTTGGATTTTAGAGGGACTTGTTTTGTAAATTCCCAAAAGTTATCAAAAGTGTTTCAATTTGTAAGTTCATGCATAGTACAAGGGTATTTTGTGAAATTTCAAGTTTTATAATACCCAGGGACCATTTTTGCCAATTTTGATACTTGAGGGGTAAAAGTTGCCAAGTTGTGTAAACTTTTATCCAGGGACTATTTGTGAACATTTTTGGTTTCCCAAGGACTTAAGTTGACTTTTCATTTATTTAAAACCTTCAGGGACTAGTTTTGACAACTTTTGAAAGCTGAGGGACTGAAACTGCCAATAATGCAAACTTTGTTCGTTTTTCAACTGTTTTTAAACATTTTGCATCTGAAACATATAAAACACAATTTTGTGATAATTTCAGTATTATGATGCATTTCTGAGTGTTTTTGGATGTTTTGGCAGTTCAGATTAGGTAAAAATGATGAGTATTTAGACACTCATCAAGAGCAAACCAAACGGAAAACTTCTTATCAATTCCATTTTGGAAGGACCTTTAAACCATGACAAATCCTAGACCCTGGAGATCCTAATGGAACCTTCCCTGTATAACCATTCTACAGAGATTAGACTGAGGCTGAGTACACTAAGGAAGACAGACAACAAATTAAAGCTGATGATCATGCATTTCATCTCGTCGTTCTTGGTCTACCTGAAACGACTTATGCAACTGTGGATAGTGAAGGAAGTGCTCATGCAGTCTGGGAAAGAGTTAAACGGTTAATGTACGGGACAGACATTGGGAAGCAGGAAATGGAAACACAATTTCTCAAAGAACTACACCAGTTCACTTCCATTCCTAGTGAATCAATAGAATCATACTATCACTGGTTCTGTAAGATCATGAATGACTTATCCAGACACAACCTCACACAGAAGAACATAGCTAACAACACCAAGTTTCTGAACGAGTTACAACCAGAATGGGGAAGATACATCACCATTGTTTATCAGACAAAGAACTTGCATGAAGTTAACTATGATCAGCTGTACGACTTCTTAAAGCAGAATCAAGTTGAGGCAAATGAAGTCAGGGCCAAATTACTTGCTAAAAAGCATGACCCTCTCGCATTAATTGCTAACACACCAACACCCTTTTCAGTGAACACACCACATCAACCATCATCATCTTCCTCTCACAACTACATGCAACCACCATACATTCCACAACCAACACCTGTCTACCAACAACAATTCTACCTACAACAACAACATGTTATTCCACAACAACAATATCCACAATTCCAAGAACCAGAGTACACTGACAATGATGAATCTACTGCTGCTTTGACACAAGCATTTGCTTATCTGATAAAGGCATTCCAAGGACGCTATTCTACACAACAAACAACAACAAAAGGATTTCATCGAACACTCGCAATAAGTAGATTGCTCAGCCGAGTATCAATATGGGTCAAGGAGGACCAGTAGTTGGAGTTATTGGGAATCAGCAGGGATATGCTACTGGATTTCACATGGGTAATCAGAATATGCAGAATGCAGGACAGTATGCAGGGAATCAGTTGGGTTAGTATGCAGGGATTCAGAGGGGTCAGAATGTTGGGCATTAGACAGTGGGTAATCAGATTAGGAATGTGGCAGCTCCAGTTGTTGGGAATTATGGAAATGTGAATAAGGGTAATTCGATGAAGTGCTTCAACTGTCAAGGTGTAGGTCATATTGCAAGGAACTGTCCTACTAAGCCGAAGAAGAAAGATCAAGCGTACTTGAAGAAAGCATTGATGTTGGCACAAAAGGAATAAGCAGGGTTTCAGTTGAATGCAGAGGAAAATGATTTTATGGATCTTATGGATGACATGGAAGAACGAGAGGACATCGATGCGAACTATATCTTCATGGCAAATCTTCAGGAGGCTAAATACGACACGGATTCTGACACACCTCCTGTTTATGACACCAATGCAGTATTTGAGGTACTATTATTCAACACATGCCACAATAATGATATATTTGATATGTCTCCTCATGAGCAACAGCATTTTGAGACTCCAGCACCCACTTATGATACATACCTGCATACGCCGAGTAGTAGCAATATTCCTTCAGCAACTCCAGATATGAATCATAGTGGAGGCTCAGTTTCACAGCATGCTGAGAATGATAAGGAAACACGTGCTCTATTTGAATCATTATTGAACAATTGTAGTATTGAAATT
The DNA here is from genome assembly GCA_021014915.2 of Artemisia tridentata subsp. tridentata. Taxonomy (NCBI): domain Eukaryota; kingdom Viridiplantae; phylum Streptophyta; class Magnoliopsida; order Asterales; family Asteraceae; genus Artemisia; species Artemisia tridentata. The sequence goes on along the minus strand of CP139507.1, from coordinate 377,239,782 downwards.
GAGAAAGTGAAAAAGTTCAATCGCGATGTTAAGGCCGCGAATGAGAAATTGACCGCTGAGCTTGAGAGATACAAGGAAACTGGAAAAAGTTTTCAAATTGACACTAAATGCGAGTCAGAATTTGAAATTGGTTATAAGAAGTTACTTGTTAAAGATAGGGAATTGCAAAAAAAAATTGATAATCTTCAAATTAGTTCAACGAAAACCATCAACTCTTTAAAACGAGAAATTTCTGATTTAACAAACCAACTTTCAAAACAAAAATCAGCTTATATCAATCTTGAAAAAGAACGGGATGAGTTAAAAAAGGACTTTGCAAAGAAAGAAGATAAACTTTTGGATGAAATCATAGAGTCAAAACATATGATCGCAAAACTAGAAACCTTATTGGTTAAAACAGGTCATTCAGTCAAACAATTCAAATGATTACTAATCAAACTGATCCGATTTACCATACGAAACAAAAAATGGCTCTAGGTAACAAAACTCCATGTAATCTCAAGAAAGATCAGAAAGAACAGAATGTTTTGTACAATGGAAATGTTATTAATACCAAACATGATCCTCTTATTGCTCGTAATTATGTGGAAACAATAGAACTTGCTGAAGAGAGTCAAACCAAAATGAAACAAAAGAATCCAGACCAGAAATCCATTGATTACAACAAACTGAAAAAACTTTCTAGAATTGCTTTTGTTCCATAAAAACAAACATCTGAGATTTCCAAAAACTGAGGTTTCTCAAAACTAGTTTCTAAACCATTAGTTGCTTCAAAATCTCTTTCAAAAATGGAACAGATGTCTTCAAACAGCACTTTTAACACAAGTACTGCCAGAGGATTTCTTGATGACATTAAAACCAGAATTGGGCAACTTCAAACGACTTTAGAATCAAAAATGAGACTAACTGAGAACAACTGGAATTCAACGGTTCATTTACAGCTGAAAAAAGATTCTTGAAAGTGAATTTGCTCCTCAAATTAACAACATTAATGCTCGAGTAATTTATTTTGAAAAAGCATTTTTAACTGAAACAGTTGACTTCGTCAAGGAACACAAATCCCTGATAAAGAAGGCTAATGAATCTATTGAGCAAATCAATGTTTTGGAAAATTTAAATGATTCTCTCTTAGAAGCAGTTTTGTCCACTGATAATATGTCCATTATTTTACAAACACATTATGTTGAAGACGATGAAAGACTGCAAGCTGAGACCTCGGCAATTGTTTCAAAATATGAAAATGCTCTTGTAAAACTTGAAAAAGAAAATGTGTGATATTTTAAACAACTTGATCGAAAAACCGAGGAATGCAAGTATGACAAACTGTCGTATGAGCGTGCCTTCATGAACATGAAAGAGCAAAATGATCTTTTGAGGGCTCAGCTAGAAAGTCAAAAAGGGAAGGGTGTGGACACCAAGTTTAAAAACCAACAACTTTGGACAAACCAAATACTTCAAAACCGGTTGTTAAAACAAAAATGTCGATTTCTCAATCTGTTCCAAAAGTCGATGTGAAAAATGATTTGACAAAACCAGTCACTCCAACACCCTTGCCCAAGCAAAATGAAAAAGAAAAGATTGTTGATAAAGGAAAAGCGGTTGTCGAAACACCAAAAGTGATAGCACCTAGCCTTTAAAAGATTGTTGATAAAGGAAAATTGCGTCTGTCTCCACATCTAAAACATATGGAATAAATGACAAGAGCGTAAAAGATAATCCTAAAGAGTCTAAGCATGCTACAACAACTTCTAAGGACAACAATATAAATCCTAATGCGTGTGCCTTACCTTCTACAGGATTAGAAAGCACCTCTAGGAGCAGCAGACTAAAGCCTAGGAGCAATACAATGAACAATAGAGTCTCGCCTGTCTCTAAGAGTAGTTGCAAGAATAAAGTTGAAGAAGTAGAAAAACACCCTAGGAATTTATCGCTTTGTAATAAGAGACATATTTCATCTGAATGTAATGTCAAAAGTACTGTTTCTAATGCATGTAATGACTCTGTTTGTTTAATGTGCAAGAAATGTTTATCTAATGATGTTTGTGATGATTATGTTTCTAAAACTGTGACTGTTACGCCTGAACAGAAGCACGTTCCAAAAGGAACTAGTGCTAGATCTAGATCTACAGAAAGATTAGTTGCACGCTTTAGGTCAACCACTAGTAGTCAAATGCCTATGAACTATCTTAAGTATTATGTATGGAAACCAACGGGTAGGCAGTTCATACTCCAGAATGGCAAATTGAAAGCTGTTCAAATTAAACCAGTAGAAACTTTCTATGAGTGTGATACTGATTTTACTCCTAACCCCATGGAACCAAATTCAAAACGGTTTCCAAATACAAACTCTTCTGTTCTTCGCAGGTTATCAAAATATGTCTTTGGATCATCGACTCGGGTTGCTCCAAGCACATGACCAGGAATCTAAAGCTGCTGATCAATTTTGTTTGGAAATTCATGGGAACTGTACACTTTGAAAATGATCAAGTAGCAGCTATTATGGGTTAAGGAGATCTTCAGTTGGGTAATTATTTGATCACTCGAGTTTACTACGTCGAAGGGTCGAGACACAACTTGTTTTCAGTTGGGCAGTTTTGTGATGCAGATTTAGAAGGTGCATTTAGGAGAAACACGTGCTTTGTTAGAAATTTGGTTGTCGATGATCTCTTAACTGGGAATCGTCGCACCAACCTATATGCTATCGACATCAACCAAATGGCCTCTTCATCACCAATTTGTCTTATGACAAGAGCATGTGGAACAAAGTCCTGGCTGTGGCATAGAAGATTATCCCATCTCAATTTTGACACCATCAACAAATTAGCCAAATACAACATCGTCAACGGACTCCCTAAGTTCAAGTACACCAAGGATCACTTATGCCCATCATGCGAACAAGGAAAAAGCAAAAGGGCATCATATAAACCCAAAACCGTACCTAGTTCGGAAGCACGGTTACATATGTTGTACATGAACTTATGTGGCCCAATGAGAGTTGAAAGCATAAACGGGAAGAGGTATATTCTTGTTATCGTCGATGATTATTCAAGATATACATGGGTAAAGTTTCTGAGATCAAAAGACGAAGCACCAAGCATCATCATCACCTTTCTGAAGCGTATTCAAGTTCTACTTCAAGCTCCAGTAAGGATTGTAAGAACAGACAATGGCACAAAATTCACAAATCAGGAGTTAAGATCTTATTTTGACGATGTTGGAATCACACATCAGACATCCGTTATTAGAACTCCACAGCAGAATAGGGTAGTTGAAATAAGAAATCAAACTCTTGTGGAAGCTGGTCGCACAATGCTGATTCATTCTAGTGCACCGTTATTCTTATGGGCTAATGCTGTTGTTGTTGCCACTGCTTGTTTCACTCATAACTGTTCCCTAATCCACCCAAGATTCAATAAAACCCCATATGAACTAGTGAACAACAGAAAACCCGATATCTCTTACCTTCACGTGTTTGGCGCTTTGTGCTATCCAACGAACGACAGAGACGATCTAGGGAAGCTGAAAGCTAAGGGTGATATTTGTATCTTCATTGGATACTCAGAAAACTCGAGGGCATTCAGGGTGTATAATAGAAGGACAAAAAGGATAATGGAGACGATGAATGTGAAGTTTGATGAAATTTCACAGATGGCTTCTGAGAGACTCGCTCTAGAACCCGCGCTTAATCCAATGGCTTCTAATCAAAACAGATTAGGACCCGCACCAAACCCGCAGACTTCTAGACACATTAGTTCAGGACTCGTACCTCAAGGAGCTCAATCAACAACCACTGACAAACCTTCAGAACAAAAACTGGAAAATTTCTTCGAGTTAATGTTTGATGAATACTATGGTGGAACTTCGACAAATGCATCACAACAACATTCCGCTGCACCCGCTCAAAACCATCAACCACCACCACCACCACAAGATGCATCTACTACAATCGAAGCTGATGCACCAACTCCCTCAACCTCATCTACATCTACTCCAGAAACTCCAATTCTTGAAATTGTTCTACCAAGAGTTGATGAGCAAAATCATAACACACCATCTCAAGAAGAAACAGCACAGAACCAAAACGATGCTGTGTTAGAAAAAGAAGTATTCGAAAACCCGTTTGCTACGGACTCTGCTGAATCATCTTCAAGGTTACAAGAACCATCTAACACACAAACGTTAAACCCAAGGTACCCTTCTACACTCCAATGGAATAAAGACCATCCAATTGAACAAGTTATTGGTGAACCTTCAAGGCCAGTTCAGACGAGAAGACAACTTGCCACATACCCTGAAATGTGCATTTACATTTGCTCTATAAGCCTCAAAGAACCAAAGAACATTTGGGAAGCGATGGCAGAAAATGCATGGATAGAAGCGATGCAGGAGGAACTTCTTCAATACCAGTTACATGACAGTTGGGAACTTGTTCCACGACCATTTGACAAACTTGTTATTGATCTCAAATGGTTATGGAAGAACAAAAAGGATGAAGAAATGACTGTAATTTGCAACAAAGCTCGTCTCGTGGCTAAAGGATTCAGACAGGAAGGAGGGATAGATTTCGAAGAATCATTCGCGCCAGTAGCAAGATTTGAAGCAGTCAGGATTTTCTTAGCCTATGCAGCTCACAAGAACATCACAGTATATCAGATGGACATCAAGACTGCGTTCTTGAATGGAACTCTGAAAGAAGAAGTGTATGTGAGTCAGCTAGAAGGATTCATTGACAAGGAACATCCAGACTACGTCTACAAGCTTAAGAAAGCCATTAATGGTTTAAAACAAGCTCCAAGAGCGTGGTATGACGAACTATCATCTTTCCTGATCAAAAACAATTTCACCAAAGGAACTGTTGATTCTACCTTGTTTACAAGGAAATATAAAGATGATATTTTGATTGTTCAGATTTATGTGGACGACATTATCTTTGGGTCCACTAATCCGAATCATTCAAAACATTTTGAAAATCTCATGAAAAGCAAATTTGAAATGTCCATGATGGGGGAACTAAAATTCTTTCTTGGTTTACAAATACATCAATCCCCTCATGGTATTTTTATTAATCAAGCTAATTATATAATTGAGATTTTGAAAAAACATGGTATGGAAAATTGTGACTCTGTTGGTACACCAATGGTCACCTCACCAAAAATCGGTGCTGATTTATTTTGGAAACCCATCGAGCCGAAGAAATATCGGAGCATGATTGGTTCTCTCAAGTACCTTACTGCTAGTCGACCCGATATTCATTTTGTTGTTTGCTTATTAGCAAGGTTTCAGGCAAGGCCTACCGAACTTCACCTCCAAGAGTTTAAACGGATCTTTCGGTACTTACGAAGAACCATTAACATAGGACTTTGGTATCCGAAGGATTCCGAGTTTAAACTAATAGCATTTTCAGATGCGGATCACGCAGGGTGCCAAGTTACAGCAAAAAGTACATCAGGAGGAGCACAATTTTTGGGTGAAAAGCTAGTAGGCTGGTCATCAAGGAAACAAGACTGTACTGCATTATCAACCACAGAAGCCAAGTATGTGTCTCTAGCTGCGTGTTGTACCCAATTTCTATGGATGAGGATACAACTCACAGATTATGGCTTTACTTTCGATAAAATACCTTTGTATTGTGATTCGAAAAGTGCCATAGCCATCTCGTGCAATCCAGTTCAACACTCGAAGACCAAGCATATTAGAGTCCGCTATCACTTCATAAAAGAGCATGTAGAAGAGGGTACTGTTGAATTATTTTTCGTGAAGACGGATTACCAACTCGCCGATCTATTTACTAAATCCCTTCCAAAAGAAAGGTTTGACGATTTAGTTCAACGAATTGGCATGCGAAGCCTAAATCCTGAAGAGCTAGAACGTCTTCTTGAATCTTCTTCAGAATATCTTTCAAAAAGCTTCGCTGTAAATATTTTTTGAAAAACAAAATACAAAATTTGTAAAACCAACAAAATCAAAATACAAAAATAGAAAATTTTAAAAAAATCCAAAAACAATAGAAAATTTTCAAAAATACAAAAACAATATAAAATCGAAAAATGAAAAAATATTCTTCTCACGACATGTCTCTCGTATAATCGATATTTTGTACGTTTCTAGAAATGTCATTCAACAATGATACGGACATGTACAGATGCTTGAGCGAGAGTTCACTATAATGTTTTCTAAAACATGTCATTTCTCAAATTTTCTCAAAAATATGGCTTTCGTATACTTCAGTACGAAACCCGGATTTTAATAATGTCTTCTGATTATTTCAAATCAGGACTCGTACATTCAAAAGATGAAATCATTTTTAAAAGTTCTAGTATAAACAAACGAAAAGATTTCAAACATAAACTCGTTTCTCAAACATAATTCTTAAGCACCTCTTCAAGATTTTTCAAACATTAGTGCTCAAGATAACTCCTTCCAAACCCTTAATTGATTTTAACATTCCTTTATGAAATATGGTTTTCATTAAGGGGGAGTTTAAAAACTAAAAATGTTCCAATTTCATGCAAAACAAATCGGTCTATTTATCCAAAAGTTTTTCCATTAATCAGTTAATATCAAAAGTATCACGAATATGCTATTTTTGAGGGGGAGAAGACGTGATTAAAATGTGATCAAAATGTTTAAAGATTGTGGTTGAATCTCAAAATAGCTCGACTCAGAAACAACAAACGAATTGACGAAGCTTAAATGTCAGTAATCGAAAAGACTTGTCCTGGACGGGTAATAATTTCAAACTAGTCTAACTAGTGATGTAAGCGTGTCTCGAATAGGACTTGTCTAAGTAGAATCTACCGTCTCGAGAGACTTTCTTTGAACATGACCAGGACGGGTAATAATTTCAAGCTAGTCTAACTAGTGATGTAAGCGTGTCTCGAATCGGTCATGTTCACTGAAAATCGATCAATTCAAAAGTGCGAACTCTACCCAACATGTGCAAATTTATCTTAAAATCACATAAGCACATGTGAAGGGGGAGTATTTCAGAAAATGCAAAACTCTCGAAGTGTTAACAAAATGTGTTTTATATCCATAAACACTTTGAGAGATTTTCACAAAAAAAAGGTTTTATGGTAAGTGATCAATGAACCTATGATAATCATGGAGTGATAAGGTGATTATGGTTAGGTTTATGTCCTATGATCCGCCAGAGCCGGAGGGATCTACCCAATGACAAATCCAATAGATTATAATTATAAGTCCTTAGGTATGATTGAAAAAAGGAGTAAAGTGATGAAAGGAGAAAGAAATGGTTGAAGAATTAAAAAGAAAAGTTTGTGAAAATGGTGAAAAGAAATAGCCCTCCAATAAACTTAGGAACAGAAACCGGGTCAATACATCTGCTATCGGTTATCACAAAGATGATACCGGTATTGAAGACAAGACGTCATGGACCCAGTGACGCGCTGCACAACCCCTCCTAGCCACTCATGTAAAACCCTAAAAATATGGTTTCATATTTTCACGTCTAATTTGAATTTAACCTAAATTATGTTAAGATTTATGAATACATTAAACTATATGTTATATGATACTAATACATTATACGCACTTAATCTAAGTAAACTAAATAAATAAAGTTTAACTTTCCTAATTATCTACTCTATACACACGAATTATTTTCTTTGTACCTATCATATACACTTATACGACAAACATTATAGTTTCCAAATCAAAATAGAGGTTGTATAACTTAAGATAAGAACTAAACATTGTGTATATCCTAAAAATACCAATTACCTCTTTGTCAGGTATCAATCACACGACAAATCACTCTAAATAATTGATACATATTAATTGGTTTCCAAACATAAGACCCACATGCTTAGCCGGTTAACGAAAACGTTGCACGTCAATTTCCGTTTTATCAGACGCAACTATATAGCCTCAATATTAACTTTCAGAATCATACAAAAATCATTAGACAAAACTCCAAATCAATCTTAAATACTTACCAAAAATATCAGCTAAACTTACGCCTAAATCACCTCCAAAATCAATGACTAAACTGATTTTTAGTTTAAATATTATGCAATAATATCCTCTCCCATTTCTCCATTCATTAGTCTTGAAAACAAGGTCACACATCTACAACCACTAATAAACCGAACCAGCCAACTTTGAATATCAAAAGCACGACTACTATTTAAAGACAAAGTTGTTCGTGGGCGTCTAGCAAGGAAGCTATCGAAATTGGGTTGTACAAGTCCTGGTCGGGTCGCGATGTTCTTGGGATTTTGTGGACTGTTCATTCATAGTTCTCTTTTGGTTCGTGTCTCGATCCCCTAAAACGATCAAGGTATCCCTATACTTCTTTCGATGTTCTTGTGATACGTATAGCATGTTCCACATGCACATGTAAATTTAGTCTATACGATGAATAACTAAAACATGTCATGTAAAACAAATAACACTTGTTTCGTATGAAACAACCTGGTGTCGAGTCCTATAGTTGTTTTGTGGTCGTGTGCAAACCGTAGGTGTCGACCCTTAGTTTCAACAAGCAACCTGTTTGTGTCTTGTCTTAACAGCCTCCCTACCGACCCTAGTCTCTACTTAGAACGCACCAAAACTGTTTGAAACGCGTATAGACCTAGTCTTTAAAACAGTCTTAACATATGACCCAAACCTATATATGTGTCGACTCAAATTTGTTATGGAGGTTGTGATTCCGTCGTGTTTTGTGGCTATGTTTGTGTCGGATGTATGTTAAACCTTGTAAACCCTTTTCATGAATAAAATGCACCCAAAGAATTGATCATCAACGCAACTGTAATAACTACCTAAAGATTGTGTAAAGATGAAGAAAACAAGGTTATAATTGGCATGGGACAGTTGGGTGTCATCGTGTGTATTAACAAGAAATCAAGGATGGGGCGTGCATTCTATGTACGTGGTTAAGGATCATTATTTTATGCGGATATATAAAGCGTGAGTGTGTGAAAATGGTCCCCTATATGTTACTGATGTTGTTGACTAATGAAAATCCTCGCTAAACACAAATGCATGTTTTGATTTCATATGTCGTGTTAACTACTGCATAAATACGTTCTTAACAAATTTTAGAAGGGGAAATGGTCGCATATTGTTGTCATCGTCTAGTGTAGCATGCCAAAAAGTGTTTGTTAATACATACAGACTGTGTTGTGGCAGAATGAAATGTATATAGATTGCGTTGTCACTTTAAATATGGAAAGTTTAATAGGTTGTCACTTTAAAAACTAATAAATACATCTTAAACCCTAAACTTTGATAGGTTGTCACTTTAAATCCTATACTACGATACTGGTCATAATAAGCCTTAAAGCTTACTTAATTGTCATTGTAACCCTAAAAGTTATTCGGGAAACTTACTAAATTGGGAAACCTGCCTAAAAAGGAAAGTTACTAAAAATGGAAAGCCGACTAAAATAAGTATTCTGATTTAAAATAAATTATTAATAAGACGATCATGAATTCGTGTAGATTCGCTGAAGATGGAGTTTGTTTCCGATCTTTATGTTTCTATTTGTGTCTTCGCTTGCGGTCTAAGGTACAGATATTCTGACCTTTCTTATAAGGTTTCTCATGATCTCTTTCATTTTCTGATCCGTTAGTTTCTGAACTGATGTCATTGCTATGATTCCCTTTGCTTGAACCTTCTCTGTTGATCCCATTTGATATGACCTCTGTTATGAACCTATGTTATGAAAACCTTTTTTAATTATACCATGAAAATGTTTTGAGAAAAACCATTTTAAAAGATGTTTATAAATGATGCGAAACTACTTTTATATAAAATGTTACTAACTTTTATGAAAACTATATTTTGAAGACTATCTTTATAAAAACCGTTTTGAAAGATAATTTTTATGAAAACCACTTTAAAGGATCGTTTTATGAAAATCAAGAATAAAGGATTGGTTAAAATAGACTTTTGATAGAAACTTTTGAAATGAACTTTTGATCTGAACCTTGACTTGATTATTTAATATGAACCTTGATCTGATAAACTCTGATTTGGACTTTTGGTACTACTTCTGATGATATTTGATATAAACCATCTGTTATGAACTATCTGTTATGAGCCATCTGTTTTGACACTCTGATTTGATATGATATCTGACTCTTAGTTTGATACCCGAGCCAAAATCGGTTTCCTAGCCATGAAGGTAACATGGCCGTGTCATTGATGCACCAATGGCATGACTCTAGGGCGGTAGAGTGATGTTCCGCCACGTCCCCATTTGATTATTATGCGCGCACTACAGTTATTATGGCCAATATTTGTTTGGGGGCCGCATGGATGCATCCTAGATCTGTTCTGTTTAGTGGATTTAACATGATTTGATATGATTTGTCTGGTGACTGGTGCTTGTGTGCATTACACGCCTTTCACATATATCTGGGAGCTAGCTACTCCATTTGAAGAATGAGGACACCCCTCATATTATCTGATTATCTGAGAGGTCTCCCCTCTATATGATTTGAAGATTTATGGTTACGATATGATATGATCTGTTTCTGGGCTCGTGGTGGATTACTATCCCTTTTCTCTTTCCTATATACTTATTCATTGACTTATCCCTTGAACCATATTATATCTGTTTGACCTTTGTTTCTGTTATTCTGTACTATTCTCTATTACTTTTTGTTATCGTTATATCTGTTCACTGAGCTCTCGTAGCTCATCCACATTTCTTTTCCTGCGGCAGGTTTTAGTAGGAAGCTGGGAATGGGTGGAGAGTACCTTGGACTTAGAAGACTTGATAAGCTACTTTTGGACTTAGAAGTGATTAGAAGTTATTATATTTTAGAATTAGTATTTGCATTTGTAACCTTGTAAATTTTCGTATTTCATTTGTAACCTTTGAGATTTCTTGTATTACTATAGATGTATGCTTTGTTTTGATCTGATATGAAACCATTGTTGTGATATCTTTACCCTTGTCGGGTTGGGGTGTTACAACTCAGGTATCTCTTAAAAGATATTTGTTTCATTTCTCACGGAGAACCTTGCATAATCTATCGACCTCTCACTCCGAGATGTGTTGATATTGAAAAAGGAGGTCGTCTGCTCCATGCCTTCGACGACTAAAACCAAAATGCACTAATCGAGTCAAGAGCCATGAGATTCATCAAAAGATCTCTTATGATACACTTCCAATAGCATACACTTGTGTTCACCAAAAAGGACACAAGTTGTACAAGAGTCTTTATGAGATCTTCAGATCTTGCCACACACATCATGATGGTGGCTATTTGTTTCAAACGGTCTACAGTCGTGGAGTGATACTTCAGTATACTTCAGCGGCTCACCTGAATTGTGTGTATACTTCGGTATATCTGTTGTAAGCCTTCTTGAGGGTATCCAATTCAGGAACAGCCTTTGTAAGGATTAGAGAGGGTTTTCACACTATGCTATTAATTCTCTCGAAGTCTAAACCTGTAAGTGCTGGAAATCCCGCCAAGGAGATTCCTTTCATGAATTGAATCCTTAAGATGTGGGTCGTTACTTGGATCTATCCTATGTAATGATAAATATCCCTAACCGGATTTGGACAGCTGATGTGCCTGACCAAGGTGAATGGAATCAATACATTCATCAGTATAACAATCGTAGTGGTCCAATCTCTAAGAAAAGTCCACGATGATCAATTGGTGATTTCAACTAACATTTTATGCAGGTACTGATGATAATCCCTTGGAGAAAGACCGTACACCATCATTTCAGATATCAAACATCTTCACCTCCACATACTTATACTTATGAAGTTCATCCTCAACAAGCTCAAGTAAATAATGTTCTAGACAAAGAGATCAAGTTAAAGACAATGAGTTATGTCAAAGTCAAAGAGCTAATCAAGAAGTAAAGAACAAGTTCATGAATCAATTGAGGAAGACATAAGTATGAAGTTCAAAGTCTTACCAAGAAGTATGAATATGTTGGAAAAGACGACACTGCAAACATGTGAAGATGTTGATCAAAGGCAAGAAAGATCAAAAGACGTTACTTCAAAGATCACAAAGCATAAAGGAACAAAGAATCAAGACTATTCTATGACGACACAAAAAGTTCAAGACCCAGAAGACGAAAGACCTAATCACGTGGAACATCATTCGAATGACCACCCCTTAGGGGGAGATTGTTAGAATCAAAGAAATGTAAAAAGAAGTGATGGTCATTCTCTTATTTATAACTTTGTAATGTGTCGTAGAATATATAATAGAATAGTTAATGAGCTCATGGATTGGACTAATCTAATAGGTTAGTATTATATGTTAAGTCATTTATGTAAAGTCCAATCCAATCCAAGCCCATCCAAGGCCCATGGCAAAGCCCATGAGGCATATGAACCTAAGTATAAAAGGCACCCTTGCCTCATTTTTAAGGGTGTGCTTGAGTGTGTAAGTGTGTGTGTTTTAATAAAAGTTCTATTATTTTTATCTCTCTTGCTTCTCTCTCTAAAAGTCGACACCTACATCTCTTGCCACCATCTTTGTGCATCAATATTGTGTGATAAGGTTATAGGTCTAAGGTCCTACAAGTGGTATCAGATCTAGGTTAATGTAAAAAGAAGTGATGGTCATTCTCTTATTTATAACTTTGTAATGTGTCGTAGAGTAAATTACATATTGTTAGCATTGACTAGAGATATTACAAAAAACAGATTCTTACGTTTGGTTGAGAATATACATTGGTATAGTAAACAAAATCATATTTAGTGAAAGATTGTTGACTAGATAAAAAAACAACAAAGAAATTCTGTTAGGAATATGAATATTCAGCTGAAGACTCGGTCACCCCGAGTACTTATTAGCACAACATAGCTCGTAGGATTATCAGTAATATTATTAGTAGCTTAGTTATTATTATTAGTATTGTGGAGTGGGTCGGGTCTTTACCCTCTGTCAGCTCACTCTACAGCCCGCTAGGGGCATAATATATTGTACTATAAATACCCCTTCCCACACAAGGGAAGGGTTGGACCTTTCAAGCTAATAGATTACATGTTACTTTCTCTCTCTACAAAGGCTCCCACTTTCTCACTCTAACATCTCTTCCAATCGATCCAAACAACCCCCAAACTAGTGATTCTTGCATTGTGAATACCCTACAATTGGTATCAAGAGCCATGGTTAGGTCCATGAGAGTTGGTATTCACGGATTTGTGTAGTTTTTGAGGTGTTTCTTCTTGGTTCGATTGGTAGTTTTTAAGTTTTTATGGTTCGGTTTGATTTATAGCATAAATTTCATTTTGTACTTTGGTTAGTGATTAGAAGTTGTTTTACTTTGTATTTTCTAGCTTAAGATTAGTATTAGAGTGGTATTTGGTGTTTGGATTCACAGATCTAAGAACGGTGTGGTGATTTTGGAGCAATTCGTGGGTTTTTGTGATAGTGTTCTTCGAAGCGGTTTGTCTCCTTGGGACGCATTCTTAGACTCGGTTTGTGTCAATTCACAGATTCGGTTTGTCCTATTACTCGTTTAGGCAAAAAGACAAAAGGCAGTGAAAGCGACCTGCTTGGGAGTTTGTGTCTACTCGGTTTGTCCCAGCTGCGCGTACTCGGTTTGTCTCTGAAAAGTCTACTCGGTTTGTGTAGACTCGGTTTGTCTCGGTGAAATTTACTCGGTTTGTACCTACTCGGTTTGTCCCTCCAACGCGTACTCGGTTTGTGTGGACTCGGTTTGTCCCTCTAGCGTATACTCGGTTTGTGTATACTCGGTTTGTCCCTTTAGCGTATACTCGGTTTGTGCAGACTCGGTTTGTCTCTGGAAAGTCTACTCGGTTTGTCCCAGCTGCGTGCACTCGGTTTGTGTGGACTCGGTTTGTCACTGGGGAAGTTACTTGGTTTGTCTCTACTCGATTTGACCCAGCAACGTGTACTCGGTTTGTCTCTGAGGAGCATACTCGGTTTGTGTCTTGGTGATTTTAGAAATTCCCGCGAAAGATTCAATTTCTCGGTTAAATCACCAGATCTGTAAAATCCCATATTCACTATGACAACTAACTCAGACTCCCTTATTTCGGAGGTTCTCAAACTGTACGATGTTATCAAGGATCATGGGAACCATAATTTCACATCTATAACAGAAACAAATGATACTGATTCTGCTGGAACTGATGAGTCACATTCGCAGTCACACATGGATGAATGCCTTCAGGTTATGCAGTTGGCTAATGATATGAACAGTCAAGTAGCATGCTTCAGTTCACTTTTATCACACATTAAGGTTTTGTTTGGTAAATCTGAATACGTGATGGGGTACAAACGGGCTTTCGCTTCACTCTTTGGTCAGGAAATTGATGATTTCACAGTCATAATGAGATTATATCTGGATCAACTAGAACAAGAGCTGGTCAAGGAAGAATATTCTGAAGATAAATCTAGAGCGGCTCTCAATGTGATCAACAATCAACTCCAAGTGTTCATCAACTCTCAATACACTATGGATTATCACTATGACTGCCAAGTGACTAAAGAGTGCTTTGCTAAATATACTGGGTCAGAAGTTGAAATGTACAAGACGACACTGCTACTGCTGATGAGGGATGTCCAGGGGTTCATTGAGGAAAAAGGTGCACTGGGTAGGAATGGAACTAAATCAGACAAGACGGATGATGGTGTCAACACAGGAAGTGACTTCACAAGATGTGAGAAGGAATCCTACGAACCTGAAAAACACCAAGCACAGACCAATGTGGTACATCTGTCTCATCTAGATAATACTGTTTCTAATGAAAGTGTGCATGACAATTCGTCGAATTCCTTGCCTACGGCTGAGTCTTTCAAATCACCTGATATGATTGAAAAAAGGGTTTACAATGAACTTTTAAAAGGATTTTCAAAACTTGAAAAACATTGTGTTGATCTTGAAATTTCAATGCAACAATTAAAAGAAAAGTTCCAAATTAACCTTCCATCAAAAAATCCGGAATTACCTGACTTTCGGGAATTTTTCATGATAAATGAGTTGAAAGATCAGCTGGTGGCCAAGAACGCGACTATTAACATGTTAAGAACCAAACTAAGTGATTTGCAAGAAAAGGTCAATGAAGATAAAACCTCACATGACTCAAACACTGTTGAGTTACAGGCTGAACAAAACCTTAGGAAAAGTTTCTCATTAGCTTCTCGTAGGAATGACTTAAAGAAGTCGGCCAAGAACAGGGTGAATCCTAAGTCTGTCAAATCATCAGTCTTGGGAACACCTTCTCCAAGGTGTGCTCCCCAAGTTGGTGAGACGAAGAGTTTGCCTAAATCTGTCACTTCACAACATATACATAAGGGAACATTTCCTAAGAGTCACTTTCAGGATAAGTATCACATGACACCAACAAAGGAAGATAATGTTCATGTCACTGCATCCATTACTTCGACAAATAATCACCACAGGCCTGTAAAATTAGTGAAGCACCCTAGGAAGCCTAATAGATCTAGTGCTGAAAAACAAGAAACTTTTTCTCGTAAAAACACTAAGATGCCTCAGAAACAGAGCATATTTAGAACGTGCCTAAGATGGTTGCCAACTGGTAGATTATTTAAGAGAGTTGGTTGCCAGTGGGTACCTACTGACACGGAAAATGCCTCTATGAATGTCTGCAAGAAATCACAGAAACAGGACCCCATAGTCACTAACCAATACATATGCATACAAAATACTTATGATAGTGCAGGGAGACGGTTTCCGCGTGCAGCTACTCTCACAGAATGCATCATGAAGAAACTCAAGGTGTGGCTACCAAAGGGGAGATCAACTCCCAAAGAGGAGGTTAAGAAAACACACTTGTGATGCAAGGTGACAATGACTTTTGAACATCACAGTTCAAAACTCGTACTGTTCTGATGAAAAGACTCTCATGTATCCTTTTTCTTTTTCTTGTTGTGTATAGTTTCTCTTTGTTTATAGGTGCATGTGTTGTGTGTATATAGTCATATGAATAAGGAGAGGCATGTCTTCTGGATATCGATAACATTTACGATCCTAGAAATGTCATTCAATAATGACACGGGGTTTTAAATGAAGCTCGAACAGAAGTAGTTCCTTATAAGTAAATCATGTCTCTAAGGTTTGCTATTACTTTAGATAGCAACCCGCGTTCCCAGATGAAGACAGTTTGTCACCATAATGACAACTATTCTTCAAGGTGATGTTCACCTGAGCATGGATTACTTTATATTCATGTTCATTCATATTTATCACCGAGTAATAAATTGCTGCTCAATCAATCAATGTCTACATTTCTATACAGAAGGTTAGTCATTGATTAAGGGGGAGAGCTTCAGCAATTTAAACTTGCCTATGAGCTAAATCTATAGCTTCTTTGGGCTATCACTATGTGTTTTGGAATTCTGTGAGTTGAGTTTGAAAGCTGTGGATGCTGTTGAGTGTAAGAATTTTCTAGTGTCAGGATAGTCAGAGACCAAATGTGCTATTCAACTAAATAGAGAGAGTCAAGGGTTGGTACTTTAACTTGTTACCTAGGCGGTTTGTCAAGTCAACAAAGACAGGGACCAGAAGTGTCATTTGGATAAAGTGGAATGTTAGGTGTAGATATTTAAAGATCATAACTCGTGCGGTTTGTCCACTAAATAGAGAGAGTTAAGAGTTGGAATATTAACTTGTCACCTAGGCGGTTTGTCAAGTTAACAACGACAGGGACCAGAAGTGTCATTAGGACAAAGTAGAGTGTTAGGTATAGATATTTAAGATCAAAACTCACTCGGTTTGTCCCTAATCACTCTCTCTCTCTCCTCTCCTTATCAAACCGAAACAAATTTTCTCTATCTAAACCCTCGATCTTTAGTCCTATCCATCCATCGAGCTTTATTCTAGGTAATTAATGATTCTCTCTCATATCAGTAGACTAGATCTCGTATCTTTCCTAGATTCTTATTGTTTCATTTGGTCCTTCTAGGTTGATTCATTCGACGCCTCGATCGATCATAGGTTTGTCCATTGTTACTTGCTTTTGATTGATGGGATTCTTATCTATGTGTGTAATTACTGATATCATATGCGTTTATTGCTTCATCTCTTATGATATGACTCGGATTAGTGTGATTCATCGAACGATGATTGACTCCAAAAAGTCAAAATCGTTCTTATGCCTAAGTTTAGTTCGCATGATTTTTGGTTGGCATGTCTCTAGGGTCGAGTGCATTAGTTTTTGCTTACAAATTGAGGAATCAGTTCTATTAAGTAGGCAGCTATTGTTTGGTTGGATGCGATAGGTCGAAAGATTGGTGATTCAGTTTTGAGTGAGGATGGGTTAAGCTAGGTTTGTTAGCCTTAAGGTTTCGCATAGTTCCCTGTTTATACATACAGTGATTAATCTATTTCGTGAGATCATGTTCATCGATGTGAGTTGTATATTCTTGGTTGAATTCTTGCAATGCGTAGTATGTAAACTCTGTGTGATGTTATTGATATGTTTGAGAAGTATTTAGGCATGTCTAGTATTGTTAATATAATGTCTAAATTGCGCTCAAATATAATCAAGAGTGTTGTTTAGATGGTATGTTCTTCGATGCGGTTTGTCTGAATGGATATGTGGCTGTCTGTATGTGTGTCCATGAACTCGGTTTGTTCGTTTGCTCACTAACGCGGTTTGTCTGATTGCTCATGGACTCGGTTTGTCCATGTGCTCACGGACTCGGTTTGTCCATGTGCTCACGGACTCGGTTTGTCCATGTGCTCACGGACTCGGTTTGTCCTTGAGCTCACGGACTCGGTTTGTCCTTGAGCTCACGGACTCGGTTTGTCCTTGTGCTCACGGACTCGGTTTGTCCTTGTGCTCACGGACTCGGTTTGTCCATGTGCTCACGGACTCGGTTTGTCCATGTGCTCACGGACTCGGTTTGTTTAAGTGCTCATGGACTCGGTTTGTCTATGCGCTCATGGACTCGGTTTGTCTAAAAGCTCACAAACTTGGTTTGTTTATTTGCTCATGAAGTCGGTTTGTCTAAATGCTCATGAACTCGGTTTGTCATGAATGCTGTTTGTATGCTTAGTCATGTATAGTCATGAATGCGGTTTGTCCACATATTCACGATCTCGATTTGTCTATGTGCTTATAATCTCAGTTTGTCTATATGCTCTCATGAATACATTTAAGCTATGCAGTTGATACTTTAGTATGTGCTTGATGTATGATGCATATTTGGGCTTTCATAATTGAATGCTACTTGACGTACTGTAGTCTCTTGCAATGTTCACTTAGACTATGTGCTAACCTTGAGGATTAACTCCCGTCTAACTAGTATGGGCATACTGTCTTTTTGTGAATGTGTGTCTGTAGATACAATGACTAATACTGAGATCACCACTTCTTCTGAACCAAACCCCGAGGACTCAACACCTGTTCGCACAGATGAACAAATCCTTCCAAAGAACAATTGGATCCCTATTGGAAGGAGCAACTGTTATATAGATGTGGCAAGACCTCAACCCAATCCTATTTACAAGATATCTGTTGATATCTTGAAGGAAACTACTTTCTTCAGAGCATTCACAGCATGTGCAACCGTTCCCTCTGTATACATACAGCAGTTCTGGAATACGATTCAACTCAACAAAGACTCCAGAAATTATCATTGTCAGTTAGATGAACAATGGTATGAGCTGACCAAAGACACCATCAGAGGGGCTCTTCAGATCTCACCTGTTGTCATTGATAAACCCTTCACTCAACCTCCTACATCCGAGGCTCTCGTCCACTTCATTAATGATCTGGGTTATCCATCAACCATCCTCAAGGTGTCAACCATCGTCACCAGTGAAATGTATCAACCATGGAGAACACTCGTCACCATCCTCAACCTATGTCTTACTGGGAAGACTTCAGCTTATGAAAAACCGAGGGCTCCCGTGCTTCAAATTCTATGGGGAATTGTTAAACGTTCCAACATAGATTTCGCTGAAAGGATCTGGGAAGAATTCATTCACTCCATTCACACTTTCCTAGAAGACAAAGTTAAACTGGAGTCTAATCTGGCCAGCAGGAAGAAAGTTAGAAAGATATTAATTCCTAGTATCAGATTCACAAAACTGATAATCCACCACCTCTACTCTCTTCACAAGTTCCATCCCAGAACTAATTCTCCTCTCCATTTGTCCTCTGAAGAATTTGTTCTGGGAAATCTCAAGTGGGCTGCTAAAGGGGCTGATCAAGAAGTATTTGGAAGACTTATTCCTGAGCTCCTTATCTCAGATAATATTCGTCAAGCCTCCTATTATAAGGATTATCTGAGCAAAATAGAGCAATATCAGAAGTCCCTCTCTGATAAGGTAAGAAGTGAAGCTGAAACCCCTGAACCAGAAACCCAGAAATCCATCAAACAAACCCAATCTAAATCGAAATCAAAGAAAAGAAAGGATGCACCCACAGAAGTTGAGGGATCTAAGAAGAAGAAAAAGATCAAAAGGAAGGCATCAAGCAAGAAGTTGAAATCCAAGAAAATCAAGACGAAAGGTCGAGATGATGATGAAGAGATGGTGGGACCTGAACTAGGTCTAAGGGATGAAGAAGATCCGATTCTACAACAAGCCTTGGAGCTGAGTGCTAAAGAACATGCTGAATCAACAAGGAGTGCTACGAAAGGAGTTGTCCTTAGAGAACCCGTTGTTGAGAGTAGTAAGCCATTACCTGAAGTAGAGGGCAAAGGTAAAGGAGTAGCTACAGTGGTCCAAGCCGCTAAGACTCTTCTTACCATATCATCTCCGGCATCCAAGACAACAACACGATTTGTGCTCAGGAAACGTGAGCAGGGATCATCTAGAGCACTTGATCTTTCTGAAGGACATCAAGAAGAATCACCAAGCTTAGAAGCTGCTCAAGATTCCAGTGATACAGAAAGCGATGAACAGTTGTACAAGGAAAAGAAGGTGGAGATGAAGATCACACATACAGAAGTAAAGGACCCACAAGATCAAAGTGAGAGTCAAGAAGAGGAAGTTCATAAGGAAGCTGAGTCTGGTAACATTATTAAAGAAAAGAAGGAGGAGGTGAAGGTCACACATACTGAAATTAAGGATCCACAAGATCAAGGTGAGAGTCAAGATGAGAAAGTTCAGAAAGAAGCTGAGTCTGATAACATCATCAAGGAAGCTCATGATCAGATAACAACAACCACTCCAGAACCTCCACAAGAGATACAACATGAAGAATTCGTGGCTTCTACATACCCGGGGATTCATGAGAATCTGAAAATGAAGGTGGATGAGCAATCTCACCTGAATGAACCAACAGGGTCTACTGGCACTCTATCGTCTCTGAAGAACCTTGACACCGACTTCAACTATGGTGATCAATTCATTCTGGATAAAGCCAACGACAACACCACAGAGACTGACATACCACATGATGATAAGGAAGTAGAGTCAATGGTGTCCGTACCAATCAAACAAGACATGTCTGGTATTAAATCTATGACAATTCCTGTATCCACAACAGCAACTATCATAGTAGATCCCTCACCAGAAGCAACACCAACGACACCCATCCCTCCAGAACTACCATCTGATTTAGCATCACAACTAACTGCCGCCACAAAGCTCATTGATGACATGTCACGAAAGATGAATAACTATGAGCAGAGACTACTTAATGTGGAAAAGCTTAATATAGATCAAATGGTGGCTCAAGCTGTGAATGATCAATTAGAGGAAGCAGTCAGATGGGCAATGGAAGCTCCTATGAAGACACGATTCAGAGATCTTCCTACAACTGAGATGAAATCAATCCTCTATGACAGAATGTTTGAATGTGGTCAGTATCAAGGCCACGAAGATCATCAACGGCTTTATGAAGCTTTGGAAAAATCGATGAGTCGTGATAATCAGGATTTCCTCATGGCTGAGCTTGAAAAACAACGGAAGAAGAAGAAAAGGAGACAAGATAAACCAGGAACACCCCCTGGCTCTCCACCACATCCTCCTCCACCCCCTCCACCTAGTGGTGGATCTGGAGCAGCAAAGATGTCAGGAACTTCAGAATCCACTCAAGCTCAATCTCATCATCATCCAACTGAATCCTCTGGTGGTAAAGACCAAGTCACTACTTCTTCTGGCCCAAGCACATCTAAGAGTATTTCAAAGGCAGGATCGCTTGCGTGGACCACAGTTGATGACAAATTTAAGCCCTCGTTCTTGCCAGTTCCTGAGGATTTTGTCATGAATGAGGAATCGGTTCTAGATGATTTGTCTACTCAAACTGATGAAGAAGATGTCTCAGCTAACACCAATATCCCAACTGTTGATCCTGATCAGAAATGGTGGTTGGAATTCTTACGCACAGACAAACCTGATGACTCAGAATCCTCAAGAAAGCGACCCACCAGGGAAGATATGGAATCTTGGATAAAACCTGTATCTGAAGAAGATCGAGAACCAATTCCTGAACCTAATTGGTCTATACCATCATCAGACAAAAGCATTCCTGTAAACAATTGGGCAGCTACTATTGCTTCACAACATAACCCTCCTTCAGAGAACTCATTGCTGGCAAAGACTAATGACATGGGGGCATTTATTAGTTGGTTCTGCAAGAAGAAAGGCATCACAAATCTCACTCCCCAAGACTTGGAAGGTCCTGCATATGAAATCGTCAAAGTGTTTCATCCTGATGTGCATCATCTCCAATACCAAATGGAAGAATGTCATAGACTATTTACTGATCAAGTTGATGACCGGATCCTTTCCTATGACGTTAACCGACCTCTTCCCTTTGATGGTCCACCAGGTCAAAAGAGCATTCAAGCAGATCTCTTCTTTAACAACGATCTGAATTATCTCCGGTTCGAGAATAATGGTGATCGTCTGGCATTATCCATTTCCAAGATGAAGGCGGCTTACTACCCTGACGTTGGGCTAGAACAAATGGTGCCTGATCAAGTATGGTCAGATGAAGAATATAAGTTTGAAATTACTGCTTCTTATGGGGTCACACATTGGTGGTTCCACAAGAAACGATTCTACATTGAACGGTACGCAGGAGAGGGTAGTCGTCAGGGTATACGCTCACATCTAAGGATCTTAAGTGTTATCAAAGTTGATATTCACCCAATGTATGGGTATGAGTATCTTAAAAGGATAGTGCTTCGTCGTGCTGATCAGAAGGAGTATATCATTTCTGAAAGCGACTTCAAATATCTATCTCCAAGTGACTTCGAGGATCTCTTTCTTCTGAATCTTCAAGGGCACCTGAATCATCTTCCACCTCGCGACAAGAAGGCGCTTGCTGCTGCTGTTAACTTATGGATCCGGGGTCTTGTCATCAGGCAAAGGGTGAGTGATTTTCAACTAGGGATAGAGAGCTATCAGACCAAACTCAATCTCACTAGGCCATATTGGGAACGTAAGGGTCTCGAGTACATTCACGACTTTAAAGTTATCGAATCTCCAAGAGCAGTCAAGTTCACTGACCAACATGGGACTCCCATGATGATGCAACTCAGTGAGATACATAAATTCAGCGATGGTACCCTGAGAATGATCGATGAAGCACTGGATTTCAGGATTAAGGACTTCAAGTTAAATCCTCACAACCCACAATTGAAGACTCAGTTCTGGACTGATCTGGATGTACAAAGGAGCAAAGAGTTTATGAGAGCCATAGAGCGCAGACTGAAAACAAGAAGGATCTTTCGCAACCTGGAAAGCTTTGTTGGGGGTAGAGTTCGTGCAGGAGATTACAGATTGATGGAAAGAACGACATGAGCTGATTCGCTCCACAAGTGGTCTCTGTAGTGATATTAGTCTTTTGTTGGGCTCTTGTAATGTTACAATGTAATTTCCTCTAATCATATAATACTCTATGTGTGATCTGTGTATATGGACAAGTAATCCTCTCTCGTTAATATATGAGGGAGCATAGTATGCTCCTAAATCAGAATACATGTTAACCTGACCACATTTTCTCCCAAATTTTTCTAAAACATATTTAAATCAATTGGGATCACAAATCTCAAATGGTTTGAAATTTTTGATCGGGGGAGAGAATGTGATTTAAATAGGAAATTCTGATAAAATGTGATGATTTGGAAGTTAATGTATGCTCTCCCGTATGTGCTAAATCATTTTGTATATCAAGGCACATATTGAGGGGGAGCAAAATGTTTTGGTCATAAACGCAAGCTCCTCCATATGTACGAAAATCTTTCTTATAATCGATGCACATATTGAGGGGGAGCAAATGGTTTTTACAAAACAAAGGATTTTGGCATCTTGTGTGAGCAAGGCTCAGACTTCACCAAAGAATTGACGAAACTTGAATTGTCATCAATCGAAAGGATACGTCTTGGCCGGGTAATAATTTCAAGCTGGTCTAACCAGTGATGTAAGCGTGTCTCGAAAAAGATGTATCTGAATAGAGTGTACCATTTCGAGAAACTTTCTGTGGACTTGACCAGGCCGGGTAATAATTTCAAGCTAGTCTAACTAGTGATGTAAGCGTGTCTCGAATCGGTCATGTTCACTGAAAGTGGATCAATTCAAAAAGTGCGAGTTCTACCTAACATGTGCAAATTTATAAAACAATCATTTGAGCACATGTTGAGGGGGAGCATTTGAAAAATATAAAACTCTCAAGTGTTTGCAAAAATGTGTTTCAGAATCATGAACACTTTGAGAGATTTTTCAAAGATTTGGTTTATGGCTATCGTGGAAGTACACCAAAGACCGACCATTTTAATCAATGCATGGAGTTATAAGGATGGTTAGGTTAGGCTCAAGTTCCCACGATCCCGCCAGAGCCGGAGGGATCTACCCAGGGACAATCCACTAGTTAGTGTAGAAGTCCTTAGGTATGATTAAAAAGGAGAAAAGTGGATAAGGGAAAAGTGCCGACTGAGATGGAGCTAGTACTGGAACAAACCCAACAAGGTGCTAGTTATGAAGTCTCGGTAAGCACTGAAGGGGTTGAAGAATGAAAAAGAATTGTAAAGATAAAGGGTGAAAAGAAATAGCCCTCCTTACAACTTAGGCAGAAACTGGGTCAATACATATGCTATCAGAATCACTTAGTTGATTGCTGGCATTGAAGACAAAGTATCATGGACCCAGTGATACGCTGCACAACCCTCCTTAGCCACTCAAGGTCCCTCAAAGGATTCTTGTTTCAATTGTCACGGAGTTCAATACATTCCTATCGTCTCTCTCACTCCGAGTTAGATGATATTGAATAGGTGGCAGTTCTCTCCAGCCTCCGCTCACTAAATCAAAACGCACTATAGAGTCTAGAGCCACGAGATGCATAAAAAGATCTCATAGGGACACGAATTATTTCTACACTGGTTGTTCAACTTTAAGGACACCAGTTGTAAACTCATGAGTCCTACGCAGATCTTAGCAATCTGCCGGAACATTTATGAGAGAATTTACTTATGTAATTCTCAATGATTGAATGGAAATTCCTGCCAGGGTCAACATCAAGCAGCCCTGAACGCAGGTCACTTCGGTAATTCCTCGTGGATTACGCTTAGTGGTCGCGGCGGTTTCAACCGGTCTACAGTCGTGGAGTGATCTCCAGCGACTCACCTAATCGTTGATTTACTACGGTAAAATCTTAAAAAGCCCTCTGTGGGTTTTCGATTAGGAACGGTCTTGGTAAGGATTAGAGAGAGTCTTCACACTATGCTGTTGACTATCTCGAAGTCCAAACCTGTTAGTACCGGTCGAATTATTGCTAACTGTCGTATGCAGGAATTTCTGGCGGTTGTTGCTGTGGAACGCTGTAGCTGGTTGCTGTTGTAGCTGGTTGCAGAAAAGATGCCAATCCATCACCACATGTTCACACCACATCATCATCAAAGAAGTCATGATCACCCTAAAAGACCTTCAACACAGCTTCTACTAACTCTGATGCTGAAGATCATGACTCCATATCGTGTGAGCATGTCGACTCTAAGTACATTTCATCACATGGAGATTTACTACTGAAAGATGACTTGGAGACTCAAGTGGGATGATAACTCCAAAGAATCAACAAAGATCATCCAAGACAAAAGAAAAAGTCATCTTAAGATTTGTTGCTGCACAATGATCAAGGAAAATGAAGAATCAATGAGTACGAGCTATGAAATCAAGATCCAAGGATGGAGTGCTATAATTCAGAACATGACTTCCGGGATGACCTCCCTTAGGGGGAGATTGTTAGGAATATGAATATTCAGCTGAAGACTCGGTCACCCCGAGTACTTATTAGCACAACATAGCTCGTAGGATTATCAGTAATATTATTAGTAGCTTAGTTATTATTATTAGTATTGTGGAGTGGGTCGGGTCTTTACCCTCTGTCAGCTCACTCTACAGCCCGCTAGGGGCATAATATATTGTACTATAAATACCCCTTCCCACACAAGGGAAGGGTTGGACCTTTCAAGCTAATAGATTACATGTTACTTTCTCTCTCTACAAAGGCTCCCACTTTCTCACTCTAACATCTCTTCCAATCGATCCAAACAACCCCCAAACTAGTGATTCTTGCATTGTGAATACCCTACAAAGAAATTCAATATAGATACCATCTCAAAACAATTTCATTATGTATTTGACTACACCGCCGTTAACATCATTAGATCCTTAATGGGCAATAGAAATGGTTTCCATTCATCCTCCTAATTGCTATTATAAAAAATACCATATTGACCCACAAATCCACAATTAGTTGCATCCGAATTTGCCTACAATTGGTAATAAAAAAAACAACAGTAGTCTCGATTTATCAGTTGATACCTATTAAATTCCTCACAGCAAGAACAATAGATCGACTAAATACTGATTGGGGATCAGCTATGACGACAAGATTAAGGTTCAAAAGGTGATCAAAACGGATTAAAATGGCCTGAGAATGATTGGGAACCATATTGGGGTTGGGGTTCGACTGGGTTGTAAAGATGTGTGTGAAAAATATGGAAGATGTGTGTGGAATGTGAGTCTCACATAACTAATGTGTTATATTCTTTTTTCTTTAAGCTTTAAACATTTATTTAAAATATGTGGGACACAGAGAAATTCAATTCCTTCACTAATCGAAGTGGAAATCAATTTTCAAAGAGAGTAATTCTCGAGAAATCAAATTTCTCCGCCTCTTGAATTCTTTAGTCTACCAAACAAGAGAAAATATAGCATTTCCAATTCTTTCCTTTCAACTCCCTCTTCCAAACATGCCCTTAAATCAAACACAATCTTAGGTGGTGTTTGAATTCGACTAAATTGAATTAATATGGAAAAAAAAAACTGAAATTCATTTGGTCATATGAAAACTGTTTGTTTGTGACTTAATAGAGAAAGATGATTGGAAATATTAAGTAATAAAACTAAGGGTGTATGTATTAAGTCATATCTTAATTAAACATGACCTAATTATACATTTTAACAAACAAGCCCTTAGTGTCATATCTTTTGTTTTAAATTTAAGTCATTAGGAGATAATTGGTGAGGATTAACCGCTTAGTGTGCAAATTTTTAATGGTATCCACTCATTTAATATAGAGTAAATTACACCGTTCGTCCTTATGATTTGTGTTGACTGCAGCCGTTAGTCCTTTGACCAAAAAATTTGCACCGTTCAACTTTAAGTGGCAAACGTTATGCGTCGTTTGTCCCTCCTTCTAACGATACTCAGTAACGCTCGTTAAATAACCCCATGTGATACCTATGTGAGGGTAAAATAGTAATTTAAGACTTTTTTCACATCCAACCACAAAACCAGATTTCTCTTTCTCATCCTCTTCCCCAACAACTCCTTTCTTCCCCAAACTTTCATCCACACATGATTGGTCATCATCTTCATCACAATAATCTTATCAACACTATCTTATAAAAAATCTATAAGTTAAATTTAATTTAATTTTATTCATCAGGATACATAATAAGTCAATAACCCAAAACTCATATATTAGAAACCCACCGCTCCTCCGCCATCACCATCACCCATATCGGCTGCTACCCACCATGTAGGTCCGCCGCCGGCACCGCCACCACCACCATCATCCTCATTATTTATCATCTTCCCCATTACAACCACCCATTAACAATAATTAAAACCTCATAAAAACAAAAATCCTCAAACTCCTTTCAAATCCTCAACATAAAAACTCTTGATAAATCAAAAATAAAAACCACCAAATAAAAATAGTTATCCATTTTCACAGGCCCACCCGAACCTTAAAACTTAACCATGAATTAATTCAGATTGCTACAAATTCAAACCACGATGGAAACCATTCCCGAATCAATATTCTTTTTTGCTTTTCTTCTTCTCTCTCTTCCATTTCTGCTTCTCTCTCTAGAAACATTCTCACACTTACAACTTGTTTTATCCTCACTTATTTAAACAACTTTTCATGAATATCATAAAAAAATTATTCCATCGATAGTTTATATGCATATAAATCCATGTGAATCAATGGAAACAACAAAAATCCCTCATCATCTTCATCACAATTAATGTTTGACTACATCATCTTCTACAAACATAAACCCATCATTTTCCTCAAAATAAACACGCACTTAATCCATAAACACAAACCTACCATCTCTATCCTCATTCAAAATCATGTACCCCAATACCATCATATCAAACCCATCCATTATTAATTTCATTTTATTGACTTTTCACTCACCATTGTCTACAGTCACCGCCGTCGACCCTCTGCCAACCGCCACTGTCGACAGTCACCACCACCATCTATCTCAGCCACCACCGTCGACCCACACCACAGCCGTCGACCCTCACCACCATCTCATACAAACTAGTTACTATAAAATTTTAAAGGCATTTTTTTCTAAACCGGAAATAACAGATACCAAGATCCACCCATTATAGGTAAAAAATAAAAAATAAAAAAAATAAAATAAAATAAAATAAAATAAAAATTAAAAATAAATAAAAAATAAAGAGGGAGAGAGAGAGATTTGAAGGTTATGTGATTTTTTTTTTTTAATGTTACTAGTTTTATTTATGAAGATTTGAAGGTTCTTTGATTAAAATATATATATATATATATATATATATATATACACACACACACGAATATAAATCAAGAGGATTTGAAGGTTTTTAGTTTTTGAGATTTTGAAATGGGTTTAAGGATTTTTAATTTTTGAAATTTTAGTTAAATGGCTGACATAAAGACAAAAAGAAAAAAGAAGTGAAAAAAAAAAAGGATGATGAAAAAGAAATAAGTGTATTTGGATTGATGGTTGATGGTGATTCATGAATATGAAGATAAAAGACAAAAGAAGAAGAAATAAGAAATAAGAAGGTATATAATATTGGTGGTGGGGGATGATGATTTAAAAATAAAAGATAGTAATAAATAAATAAAGAAGATGAAGTCAAAAGGAAGAGGTGCCAATGACCAAAACACCCTCACATGGGTATCACGTGTTACCGCATAACGAAAGTTAGTTAACTTCGTTAGAGCGATGGACAAACGGCGCATAACATTTGCCACTTAAGGTCGAACGATGCAATTTTTTTTGTCAAAGTACTAACAGCTGCAGTCAACGCAAACCATAAGGACAAACGGTGTAATTTACTCTTTAATATATGTATTGACAACAAAACTGATATAAAAAGAATCCTCTCGCACACATGCTATTTATTTGACGCTCCAAAAATAATTACATAGACGGCAACAAAACGCCCTTTTCATTCAACTTTTTTCTTTTTCTTTTTTTTTTTTTTTTTTTCTTTTTTTGTTTATTTATTATTATTATTTATTTATTTGTATCTTGCCGTGAGCATAAGATGCTTTGTAGTATCACATGTTTTCTGTGTGTTTATATTTTAATTTAAATTCCACTGTACTTAATAAGCTGGATTGTATGTTTATATCCAAAAGAACATGCATTAAAAAAGTTATAATAATAGAAAGCCAGGTACGCAACCAATAACATATGAATAGGGTAATACATGAAAACAACAAAAAGGTCACTCAAAATGATGCTGCGATTAAGTTTAAATAAAAGTATTATGAAAATGAAGTATGGGCCCTTCATTTATTTCATGTTTTTTCTTTGTTCTAGTGAGAAAGGTTGTGTTGAATGGAAACATGCCAATTTTGATTTTTTTGATATGACGACGATTCCTAAAATTTTATTTTAATATTAAGCGGGTCATAACTTTTTGGACACAGAGATATATTATTAGGCACCAACACATAGCTTACTAAACGAACAATAAGGAAGATCCCGTTAAAAAGATTACTCCTATACTAATATACTATTGCTTAATTTGTCTAAGTAGTCCTTAAATATGTTCCTTTGAAACAATCCTGGTTCACAACTTACATGACGTATTTATTCGACAGTAATTGGCAACCAACATTTATGCTAAGTTCGGATATAAAAAAGTATAACCTGTTTAATTCAATTTTTTTTTTTCCCCTTAAGAATCGTAATTTTATCACACTTATACTACCTATCTCACAATATATCTCACAAATGCTTCCAGTGAGGCTCGAACCCACAACCTCTAGGTTGGTGGGCAAATCACATATCACTAAACAAAAGGCATTAGGTGTTTAATTCAAATTTTAACTTCCAACATTTAAGTCGATACAAACACTGTAAATTGCCTGCTTCCGGAGGTAGGCAAATTGCTTGCTTCCTCTTTGTAAAAAGTTTAAAAAATGTACAATTTAGCCCCTCCGGTAAGTCACTGTTTCATGTTTTCCCTCTGTCCCCACCCTTTTTTTCAAAAGGAAGCAGGCAATTGGCTACCTCCGGAAGCAGGCATCATTTTCCCATAAAAATATGTACAAATCATGAAAAAGAAAAGTAGCTTTTGTGGGAAATTATCTATATATACTAAAACCCAAAATTTTGGGCCTCACAAAACAAAAAAAATGAACAGTAGCATGGCAAGAAAAATGAACATTAGCATGAACAGTGTTTACTGTTCATGCTACAGTAAATGGTTTTTTTTTTTTTTTTTTTAAATAATTTCGAAAAAAAAAATTCAAAAAACTTTACAGTAAATTGTTTTTTTTTTTTTTTTTTTAATAATTTCGAAAAAATAAAAAAATAAAATTGAAAAAATATTTTCAAAAAAAAAAAATCCAAAAAACTACAAAACCAAAAAAAAAAAAAAAAAAATTGATTATGAACCAAATTATAAGACGTCAAGTAGAGTTCACACCACCATTTTAACATTGACGTGTTCAAAATCAAACAAATTCTAACACTATGTTCTTAAGATTTTTTTGGGAGTGAAAGTGAAGGAAATGAAATTATTTTGTGTTCTCAAGAAAAAAAATAGGAAAGGAGGGAAGTGAAAGGAAGTGAAAAGGGAGGAAATGTAGCTTATTTTCTTAACAAAACTTTCATCCCAATATTGGGATGGAGACGAAGGAAAGTTGCATGGTCCCACACCTTTTACTTCCATTTACTTCCTTTACTTTCTTTACATTACTTTCCCTTCTAAAAACCAAGTTGAGAACACAGTGTAAATCATACCGGTAGACACTAGATAGTAGTGTAAACTGTGTAATCCATTTCTTAATCCCCGTATTTTCAACTCTAATTTTGCTTCAATAGTGAATTGGTGTTAGCCAAATCTTTTAATGGCATGTTTGGCACACAAGATTATAAGAGGCAGTGGCGGATCTTGAAGTTTTTAGTAGGGGGGGCCGGAAAATTTTTTTGTCCATTCATTATATTATGGTCTTCTAATTCAGGGGGGCCGACTTAGTAAATATAATTTTTTTCGAACGAAATACGGATAAATTAACACTACGGAGCGAAAAACCAGAGGGGGCCCCTGCGCCCCCCCCCCCCCCCCCCCCCCCCCGCCCTCTCAAATAGATCCGCCCCTGATAAGAGGATTATGTTTTACTTTTTCATTTTTTTTTTACTTTTTCATTTTTTTTTTATTTTTTCCTTCTTCTAAATAAACTATCTAAAATATGCTTTGTTTAGCATACGTAACTTATCAGAAAATTTAAAAAATTAATCTTCCATAATATTTTGAAATCAAATGCTACTTCATATAACTTATAAAAATAATCTCAATCTTTAATCGCCCGTTCCATCTCCATCTGCAGTTAAATCTTCAGTTCCAACAACAGTTACTTTCACCAAACATACCCGAAACGAACTCTAACAAGTTTTTGACGTTTAGTTTTTAACCGCCACAAAACCGATAGAAAGGACATTTTCCGTAGTGTAAGGGTAATATATGAAAAATGCTTCAAAATTTTGTTTAAATATGAAAGGTGGGGGGTGGTGGGAGTTGGGAAGTTTATAAAACAAACAAATAAAGAGGGAAGACGAATAGCGGCAATTTCGGCCACTATACTTTCATTTCTCATCAAAAAAAAATTTCTCTATAATCTTCATCTTCATAAAACAATATCATCAATTAGTAACATAAATCATCTCCTAAATACATGCAACCCTAACAATCCTCTCTTTTTCTTTCTTTCATATCTTTCTCTTTATAAAAAGAACCATGCCAGAAATTGATCATCTTAAGAGAAAGAAAAAGAAGAAGAAGAGAGGAAATAATAAGATCGTTTTCGGGTCTTGTTTTCGGTCATTTCCTGACCGGGATTTTAAAAATGAACCGATTTTTATTAAGGTTAGTGGTTGCAAAGGTAATAAAAATACGGAGTTTGTCCCTGATCATGTTAATTTAGTAAATGGTGACGAAGATTGTTGTGACAAACGAAATAAGCCTAATCATCGGAGAAGCTTTTCGCGTGTTCTTAAGGCGGTTTTCTTTGACTCGCTTGCGGTTAGTTATATATATCTGTTTTTATTAACCGCTTAGTCTTATTCCTATCATATGTGAAATATGTGTTTTTTGCTTAGATATTGATTCATTTTTGTGTTTTGTTTGTTCGGCATGAATCTATTAAAACTTCATTGGATCATGTTGTATATGCTTGAATTCTAGACATAAATATGTTGTTGTTGTTGTAAACTACTAATATGTCTTTGCGAAAAGGTGAGTCGGGGCAACAAAAAAAAATGCACGGGTCAAAGCTTTTCCGATGGTATAAACCTTTAGGAGAAACTAATATCTAATATGGTTGTTGAGGGTTAGAATGTTTGATTATATATATATATTTCAATGTGAATTATTATGTTAGTGGAGTCACAATCATATTGTTTTTGCGTATAGTTTAATGACATTAACCTCGTTTTTCGTGTAAATTGATTCGGTTATGCATGATCATGTTGTTTTTTTCCTTAATTTAGGATAGATTACAATTTCAGTGAGTATACTCGTAATATCATCTTATATATGTTGCAAAATAGTAAATAGATTGATGTTTTGTACAATGAATTGACTTATTTTTAATCTAATATCATGGGAAGTGTGTTAGCAAATTTAACAATTGCCGTTCAGAAAAGAAAAGAAAAAAAATCCTAGTTTTAATGACATGAAGTTACTGTTGTAGAACATATTGTTGAAATAATTTTACTTATGTGTGTGTATATGAATGCGCATTCTGTAAGCTCTAGTTTTCTATTAGAGTTCTGGTTAGATATGAATTTCATTGACATTTATCTTTTGTTATTGCTGTTGAACTCATTTTAAGTTTTGCTGAATAAATTGTCTAACGTTTATCTTGAAACAACAGACAAAAAAGATCCACAGAAGTTCTTCCAAATCTTCAAATGCATCAGACACAAATATGTCTTGCTCCTCTTTATCAAGCGAGAAAATCAGCAAATCATCTGATGCCTGTACTAGTGATTGCATCAAGGAATCTACGGATATGGATGATTCATTTAGTCGTTGTTCTAGTTCAAATCTTTTATCCTCATCTTCCCGAACCACTTGTTCCTCATACTCTAATTCTTGCTCATTAAGCAATTCTAATTCACGATCCTCATCTAACCAAAAGCCATCACCTGAAATAGATTTAGTCGACTTTAGACATCAAGATTCTAGTGTTTTGTTACCAATAGCTAAACCAAAATCTATGAACACCATTACTCGTTCGTCTTCTTACCAAAAAGGATTACCACAACTAGATTCACTCGATTTAAGAAAGTCGGTGTTATCTAGTCCTGAAAAGACAAAATCTAGTTCCAACAACTGGAATATTAGGTGGTGTTTGTTTCTTCTTTTAAGTCTTATAGTCTTGGTGGTTTATGGAAGGATTTATTCCATTTTATGTACATCAACTTGGTTCTACTTTGTACCATGCCGTAGTCGTACTAAACGTGCTAAATCAGTCGCTAGTGACGTGAAGTTAGTCGACACGGAATCTGAGCAATACAAGAAGAGAGTGATCATGGCTGGATTGCTTGATAGAACTCGTAATCCTATAAGGTAGCAATGCAAGGAAGATGAGGTCAGGGTAAAAAGTGTATGTAACTTTTGTTGTACTAACTATAAATATTTACAGAAAGTGATTTTTATATATTTGTAATGGAACTTGGACCATGGAGATAAGGATCAAAGGGGACAAATTTATATATCTTTTTCCAGTTTATTACAATTGTTTTCTTAAGTTGGTATTGGATCATAGCAAGGTTTTTGTTATCTTCTCGTAAGACATGTGTTTTTGTAAGATTGTTTGATTTTTGCGCTTTCATTTAAAGAATTTAGTTTTAGCTCGGACCTTTAATGCTACTATATCCGTCTCAAATGAAATGATAACTTTTAACTGATCACACACTTTAAAAAAATTGGACGATTAAACTGTATACCGATAAGTTGTCATTTTAGACTATAGTGTCTAAACCGTGTGATAGAGATAGGTAATGCCGAAATCATTTATATATTTCCAATCAACTAAACTACGCAATAACCTCCTAATTTTGCAATTTACCTGTCGCATTTTAGGTGATATTGCCATTAGCAGGTCTTTTAAGTAGATTATTTTGATAAGGAGTATTAACCCGAGTCGTGTAAAAGTATTTTGATCATATTGATCTATAATAGTACGTGACCGAGATTGATGACCTAGCAACTATGTTCGAATGGGAATTCAAGAGGAAAAAATAAAAATAAAAAATGAAGTTATAAATTTGGAATTATATGTTTGTTATTTTGAATTAGCCTTAGTTAGTTATAAATAAGATAGTGGTGTAATTTTGACATTTTGAGCCTAGTGATGCGACGGTTGGAAAGTATCAATGCTATTGGTTATGTATAAACTTACGTTGCAGCATTGTAATGTTGACACATTAGGTTTAAATCATGTAAAAAGTTTTATGCTAAAAGGGTTGACTAGAAATGTAAATGTTGGTTGTAAATTAGGTTGGCTACTTTGTAAGATTTTGCCTTTTGCCTGCTTTGCTTAATAGTGAATCCCTTGATGTCACGTGTTGTTGAATTATATAACTTGATTAACATAAATATAAATAAGAAACATCAAGTAAATTACACCGTTCGTCCCTGTGGTTTGGGGTCATTTGCACTCTAAGTCCTTATTTTTTTTTTTTTTTTGCTTTTTTAGTCCCTAGAAAGTTTAAAACGCACGCTGTAGGTCCCTAACTCATTATTTGACTAATGCCGTTTGTTGACTGGCAAGTAAACAGGGGTAATTTAGTCATTCTAGCTTATATCATATAATAAAATGGTTTTTATGTCCACAAACACAATTTCATTTCCATTTGATTTACTCTTTCTTCTTCAATCTGAATCCACAAACACAATTCAAAGTACCATAAATCCTAAATACACAAACACAATTCAAACCCAGATCCACACTCACATGTGCTACTCCAACTTCAACGACATCATCCACTCTATCATCAACATGGATGCTGATGTCATCACCATTGAGAACTCGCGATCTGATGAGAAGCACACAAAAAAAATTCTTATCTAAACTCAAACAAGATTAACAAAAAAAAAACAGATCCTCTCCCTCATCTTCATTCCAACACAAAAAAACCATATGCAACTCAATAAACCCAGATCGACAAACTGAGATCCAAAAAGGATCCAATCGATCTAACCCATTGATAAAATCGTCACCACTCTCTCATTCTCCCATCATAACTTTCGATCTAACCCACTGATAAAATCTAACCCACTGCTTAAAGCGTGTGCGAAAATGGGGAGTGTGGAGAAAGGGAAGGAGATGCATTGTTTTGTGGTGAAATTTGGGTTGGAGAATGATGAGTTTGTGTTGAGTAACTTAGTCAGGATGTATGTTATGTGTGGTGAGGTTAATGATGCTAAATTGTTGTTTGAGGAGGGTAAGAAAGTTGGGAATGTTGTGGTTTGGAATGTCATGGTGGATGGGTATGTTAGAGTTGGGGAAGTTGGGAAGGCTCGGAAATTGTTTGATGAGATGAGGGAAAGGAGTGTGGTGTCGTGGAATTCGATGGTTTCTGGGTACGCGCGGAATGGGTTTTTTATGGAAGCATTGGAGTTGTTTAGGGAAATGCAAATGGAAGGTGATGTGACGTCGAATTATGTTAGTTTGATTAGTGTCTTGCCTGCGGTTTCTGGTTTAGGTGCATTGGAGATAGGGAAATGGGTGCATTTAGTGCACCCCTTGTTAAGATTTGTAGTGATAGAGGTCATGTGGTGCTTGTTGCTGATTGTGTTAATCTTCCGTATAGAGACGGGTATGGGGATGCCGTTATTTCGATTGCGGTTTTGCATCATTTGAGTAGTGAGGATAGGAGGAGAAAGGCGATTGAGGAGATGGTTAGATGTGTGAGGATTGGTGGGTTGCTTTTGATTACGGTTTGGGTGGTTGAGCAGGAGGATGGAGGGTTTGGGCGGTTGAGCTCGTTTTCCCATATTTGGTGAATCCCGAAAATGAGGTGAGTGTGTCGAATGAGGTCTCCTAAAGTGGCTGTGTGCTGATGATGTGTTGTCTGGATGCTATTTTCTTAGCTGTGCATTTGAAGATCTTGGAGAGTAGGAATGGCTATGTGCCTGGTAGAATTAGCGCCTTTATTTTTTGTTTGCTATTTGCTTGAATCTGTTTAGTCATTGTTTCAGTTTAGCTACTTGGCTATATGTGCCAAGTCTTTGTTGTTTTAGCTTGTTCAGTTTAGTCTAGACTTTAGTCTTGACTATGGTTGATGTAAAAAACTTTGCCAGGTTTAATTGGCACCTTCCTCAATATATTTACATTTATTGGTCGCCGGATTCTGGGTTTGGGGTCGCCGAAATCTGGGTTTAAACATGAGGAAGATGGATTACTGGAGGTTGGTGATGGTGATGTCTGGAGGATATTTAAGGTAGAAAGACTTCAAGTATTTTGGTGATGGTGATGTCTGGTGGTGGTGGGTTTAAAGATGAGGAAGATGGTTTAAGCATGAGGATATTTAAGGTAGAAAGACCAATTTACCCTTCCTTACTTATCAGTTAACAAACGGTGTTAGCCAAATATTGAGTTAGGGACCAACAGCGTGCGTTTTAAACTATCTAGGGACGAAAAAAGCAAAAAAAAAAAAAATAAATTGGGACTTAGAGTGCAAATGACCCCAAACCACAGGGACGAACGGTGTAATTTACTCTATAAATAATAAACATCAAGTACACATGAAAAAGTGTATAGGATCATATAACATGTAAATTAATTAACTAAACATAAAGTATGCGTACCTTTTGATTCTAGCCAAACAAGAATCAATTCTTCAATTAATCACAAAGAACCCTAATTAAGGTTTATAAGTGGATTAATACCTTTTACCGTTTTGTAATTCAATCAAAGATTCAATCAATAGTGTGATTGAATCACGTTCTTGTACACACGTACTAATAGCAAGTTAAAGTAAATGCTAGGTTTAGAACACAAAACGTTTTAGTTTGGAAAACCAAACCAATCGACCCTTATAGAGGGTGTTTGTCGATCGGCCAAACAAGAAAGAAAAGAGAAAACAAAGTTAGGGTTATGTGTGTGCACAAGAGGTCCAAAACAATAACCCTTGCCTTTGTTTATATAGTGTGAGATATCTTGGAGTCCAAGTTAGGTTTGGGTTGGGTTTCCCCTCCCATAACCGATCAGCATTCACCCTCAAAGGATAATCCGGAACCTTCTTGACTTACCAAATATTCACACATAATTCTTTCCTTTTATTGGTTAACGGTCGTTAGTCATTATCCGTTAAATACTAACGGTCGTTACACGTTTTATGTAATTAATAATTAAACATAACTTTTTACATTTAATTATTAAACTTTAACTCTCATACGTAAAGTGTGCAATCCCGTGATCTCGAGTTCGATCCTAACATACAACTATTATTTTATGTCCACAAAACTAACAGCTCCCACTTGGACATATCTTGATAGTGTAATCACATCGGTTAGCGTCTAGCAACACTTCGATGCCTCTAGTACAACTCGAGTAAGGTCTCCTGAAAAAACCTTTTAATAATTCATCATTATTATTATCCTTTTGTTACTTATACCGTGTTAAATAAAGATATAGATCTAAGTCATTTTTTATTTAACTATTCTATTTCTCGTTGTTTGTGATTGAGCAAGATTACCAAATCTTCTGAACATATTCAGGGGAGATCTTGGGTGTGGCCACGCAAACATCTTGTCAACCCTACGAAGGGCCCAGCATTATTAAACTCCAAAATAAATTTGAAGGAACAAATTCTATCTTGACTACAAGCAAAACCCACGAACTTTGTAACACTTCCGAAAATAATCCTTATGACTACCAGTTACGTGTAGCGTTAAATTATTCCACAGAAATGCACTGCATTCATGACAGTTATTTGGTATCTCATGTCTAAGGATAACTATTCATGATTTACTTAATAACAATATACATAAAGTACAATCATGTAGTTGGGATAAGTCCTATATTTAATTCATTGAATATCATGTGAATTTGGTATGTCTACGCATCAATATACTATCAAGTATATTATACCAAAACTCACATTTGTCTTAATTTAATGATATTCCCATATCATTAATTGACAATGGACGATTTAGAATAACTAATTTATTCACGGATTAAACATGCAAATATAGGATAACAATATTAAAGAATGAACATAAACATAACAAATACTTCATTTCATTAAAAATAATAAATATTTACAATATCCTTTATCCAAATACTAATCACAGTCATGCATGAAACTACTAGCTAAACGAAGTCCAATGCCATTGGCAAGTTCAGTAAGCTTTTCTTTAGCTAAAGCCTTAGTGAATGGATCAGCTAAGTTGTCATCTGTGTGAACTTTCAAGAGATTAATCTCTCCTATGCTGACTTGTTGTCGAACATAGTGATACTTCTGTAGAAAATGTTTGGTGCCCTTCATGACTCCAGGTTCATTGGCAAATATGATTGCAGCAGAATTGTCGCAATACATATTAATAGGCGATTCAATTGAAGGCATAACACCAAGCCCTGAAATGAATATCCTAATCCAAACAGCCTCCATAGCAGCTTCTGAAGCAGCTATGTATTCAGCTTCTGTCGCAGACATCGCAATTGTACTATGCTTCTTGCTCCTCCATTGATAACAAAGACATAGTCCGTCTGAGACTTCGCATCATCTTTGTCAAATTGCCAGGACGCATCATAGAAACCTGTAACACCAAGTTCTGTATCTGGATTTCCATCATACACTAGAAACATATCTCTTATATTTCGTAAATACTTGAGAATATGTTTAACAGCAATCCAGTGTTTATCACCTGGATTCTGTTGAAATTGGCTGGTGATATTTTGAGCAAACGCCACATCTGGCCTTGTGCATCTAACCGCATACATGATAGATCCTACTGCCGAAGTATAAGGAACTTTACTCATGCGTGCCACCTCTGCAGGTGTTGAAGCACACATCTAACTGCTTAAGCCATGTTTTACTTCCATTGGCAAATATCATTTCTTGGAATTTTGCATATTGAATCTCTTCAATATTTTGTCAATGTAAGCACTTTGACTTAATCCAATTAACCTCATTGATCTATCTCTATAGATCTTGAT
Source organism: Artemisia tridentata subsp. tridentata (assembly GCA_021014915.2). Lineage (NCBI taxonomy): Eukaryota > Viridiplantae > Streptophyta > Magnoliopsida > Asterales > Asteraceae > Artemisia > Artemisia tridentata. The sequence continues at coordinate 377,200,902 of CP139507.1, read as the reverse complement.
TCCCAGAATGTATGCAGCTTCCCCTAAATCCTTCATAGAAAAACACTTTCCAAGATATGCCTTAACATTTTGCAAACTTGGAATGTCTTTTCCCATAATTAATATATCATCAACATATAGGATAAGGAAAATTACATCACTCCCACTAGCTTTGTGATATACACATGGCTCATCAAGATTCTGAGTAAATCCAAACCTTTTGATTTCTACATCAAATCTCTTATTCCATTGCCGTGATGCTTGCTTCAATCCATAAATGGATCTTTGAAGTTTGCATACACGGTTTGGAAATTGTGGATTCACAAACCCCTCAGGCTGCGCCATATAGATGTCTTCATCTAGGTGACCATTTAAGAAGGCGGTTTTGACATCCATTTGTCAAATCTCATAGTCATAGTATGCTGCTATAGCTATGAGAATCCTAATAGCTCTAATGTCTGCTACAGGGGAAAGGGTCTCCTCGTAGTCAACCCCAAAAGTTTGAGTAAAGACTTTAGCTACCAGACGAGCCTTATAGGTAGGGGTGGCAATTGTCGACACGACACGATAAACGACACGAACCCGACACGAAGTTAAACAGGTTTGGGTTGAGGATAAACATGTTTGGGTAAAAAACAGGTCAACCCGTCTAACCCGTTTAATAAATGGGTCGTGTTTGGGTTGAGTAAATATTAAACAGGTCAACCCGTGAACCCGTTTAAGTATATAAGACTCTAAAAATAAAATATATAACATGCCTTTTTATGTTGGATGTGGATTAAATGTATTCTGTTATGTATTTAAATATGATTGAATTACGATTATATCTCATATATCATAGAAATTGACGCTTATAACTGAGAAAATTGTCATATAGTTATTTGTCTGTTATTTTTATCATATTTTAAATCCTTATGTCATTTTGGCATTTAAACTAATTAAATCAACAAATCACCAACTTTATTCACTACTTGACATATTTATTTAAATAGGTTAAATGGGTCAAAAATGGGTTACACGTGTTATGCAGGTGCGGGTTAGGGTTGAGTTTCTTGACACGATTAATAAATGGGTCGTGTTTGGGTGGAGGTTATACTAACCCGCCAACACGCGAACCCGAATAGGTTAACACGAACACGACTCGATTGCCACCCCTACTTATAGGTGTGTATATTGCCATCCATGTCAGTTTTATTCTTGAAGAGCCACTTACTTCCAACAACTTTAGCATTGGAAGGAAGGTCTACTTCAATCTAGACTTCATTATCTCTCATGGATTGCATTTCCCCATTCATTGCTACTACCCATTTATCCTTTTCAGGACTATTAATGGCAGCTCTATAATTAGTAGGTTCATCAAGATCCCCTAATATAGTTTCCTCAACTTCTACGTTAAGACATAGACGTTCAGGAGCACGCGTAGTTCTTACAGATCTACGAATGGGAACAATTTCAACTTCAGGTGGAGGACCCAGACTATCAGGTTCCACAGGAAGTACGCTAGTATTTTTTTAAGGTAATGTATCTACATGATCATCTTCCAGATCATAAACTCTCCCACTGAATTCTTGAGATATAAGTTCCTTTTCAAGAAAGTCTCCATATCTAGCAATGATTACTTTGTTTTCAGGTGGGTAGTAAAAGTAGTAACCCATTGTTTCCTTTGGGTATCCTATAAAGATACACTTTACAGATCTATGTTGGAGTTTATCTGCTGAGTCACGTCTTATATACGCCCCACAACCCCAAACCTTTAAATAAGACAAGTTAGGAGCTTTACCATTTCATATTTCATATGGTGTCTTATCAACCTTCTTGGTGGGAACCATATTTAGAATGCGAATATCAGATTCTAAGGCATAATCCCAAAAGGATAAAGGAAGAGTTGTAAGATTAAAGATTGATCGCACAATGTCTAATAATGTATGATTTCTTCTCTCAGATACACCATTTTGTTGTGGAGTATATGGAGATGTGAATTCTGGACAATTCCATTATCAGCTAAGTAATCTTTAAACTATTGGCTTAAGTATTCACCGCCTCTATCGGATCGAACAGTTTTAATCTTTTTTCCTAGTTGCAATTCTACTTCTACTTTGAAAACCTTAAATGTTTCAAACACCTCATGTTTATGCTTAAGCAAGTAAACATAACCATATCTGCTGAAATCATCTGTAAAGGTTAAGAAGTAGCTAGCACCTCTCCTTGACACATGTCTAAGTGGTCCACACACATTAGTATGTATTAAACCAAGTAGATCAGAAGCACTTTCCATATTACTATGAAAAGGTTTCTTAGTCATCTTCCCAGATATACAAGACTCACATTTATCATATGCTTCATCATTGATACTTTTCAAAAGCCATCACGTTGTAGCTTTTCCATGCGAGTCTTGCCTATATGAGCAAGTCTATAGTGCCAAAGGTAAGAAGAATTCAAGTCTGACTTAATTCTCTTACTTATGCTATACATTGAATTATTATTATTTGGATACATAATCATTCATTTCAATTTCAAATACACCATTCACAGCAATAACATTAAAATAAAAAATACCATTTAAAGAAACAGAAATTTCATTACTAGTGATAGTGTGAATAAAACCCAAATCCAACAAACATGAAAAGGAAACAACACCTCTAATAATAGAAAGTGCATAATGACAATTGTTTAATGACAGTACTAAGACCGAAGGCAAAACTAAATTAAACACTCCTATGACTTCAACAGCTGCAGGTGCTCCATTTCCCACGTGCAGATATTGCTCCCCATAGGCAAGTTTCCTTTCCACTCTAAACCCCTGCAGCGTATTACAAATGTGAATACTGCATCCAGTATCATATACCCAGGAATTAATTTTATGATTTAGAGTAAATAATTCAATCATAAATAAGTTACCTGAAGTGCTGGCGCCCAAGTGCCCAGACTTCTTGTTCTTATTTGATCGCAACTCTTCGAGATAAAGAGGACAATTCCTCTTCCAGTGACCAACTACATGACAATAGTGGCAAGCCTGATCCTTTTTGGGATTCATCTTCTTCTTAGGAGGGTATTTCTTAGGTTCAGGTTGATAGGCCATAACTTGCTTACCCTTATCAGCCTTTCCCTTTCCCTTACCCTTCTTGTTCGCATTTGGCTTGTTAATTCTACCCCCTTGAATAGCAAGTACCTGGGGTGTAGGAGCCTTCTGTGGTAAACCTTTCTCGTAATCAATAAGCAATGCGCGTAACTCACTTACTGTCTTCCCCACGCAATGCATATTAAAATTACGAACAAAACCACTAAATTCCTTATTCAGGGATCTATTGATTAAGTTAATAGCAAGATCATGTTCATAGATTTTGCCAAGTGCTTGTAGTTGGTCCATGTAACCCTTCATTTCCAACACATGTGCACTTATAGGTTTACCTTCTGCCTGCTTACAGCTATGAAGAGCATCGATCAAATCATAAACAATTTAAATTATATCGACAATAAATCCATGTCAAACATGCACGTTTTCATGGATTCTACATAACAATTATTAGCACGTTGTCACAAGATCGCATACATAACACATAAACATAACATGTTAATCCTAGGGTTTCTAATCAAATTAAATATCAATACCAAAACCCTAAAAATCAATTAAAGGCAATCGGCCCTTAAAAAAATTAGGGTTCGATATGCATAAACCCTAAATCGACCAAACATGTATAACCAAATCAAAAATCCGTTTTTTATGTGTTTTGGTAATTAATTACACATTATAACGGCTTGTGATGCCACTGTTGTAATTATATAACATGACTAATCATAAATATAAACAATAAACATCAAATACACATGCGGAAGCGTATAGGATCATATAACATGTAAATTAATTAACCAAAAATAAAGTATGCGTAGCTTTTGATTCTAGACAAACAAGAATCAATTCTTCAATTAATCACTAAGAACCCTAATTAGGGTTTATAAGTGGATTAATACCCTTTACCGTTTTGTAATTCAATCCAAGATTCAATCAATAGTGTGATTGAATCACGTTCTTGTACACACGTACTAATAGCAAGTTAAAGTAAATGCTAGGTTTAGAACACAAAACGTTTTAGTTTGGAAAACCAAACCAATCGACCCTTATAGAAGGTGTTTGTCGATCGGCCAAACAAGAAAGAAAAGAGAAAACAAAGTTAGGGTTATGTGTGTGTGCACAAAAGTACCAAAACAATAACCATTGCCTTTGTTTATATAGCGTGAGATATCTTGGAGTCCAAGTTAGGTTTGGGTTGGGTTTCCCCTCCCCATAACCGATCGGCATTCACTCTCAAATGGTAATCCGGAACCTTCTTGACTTACCAAATATTCACACATAATTTTTTCCTTTTATTAGTTAACGGTCGTTAGTCATTATCCGTTAAATACTAACGGTCGTTACACATTTTATGTAATTAATCATTTAACATAACTTTTTACATTTAATTATTAAACTTTAACTCTCATACGTAAAGTGTGCAATCCCGTGATCTTGAGTTCGATCATAACATACAACTATTATTTTATGTCCACAAAACTAACACGTGAATGATTTGTTTTTTCATGAGCATTGCAAATCGTAATGATAATAAATAATGACATCTTCCCGCTTACTCTTTCTTTATCCTCATGCTCATCTTTGCACATAATAATGTTTCCCGATCAAAAGTTTGTGATAATTGACTTCCTAAAAATCAAATGATATCTTACTGGTTCTCTATAACACTAACGGGTTCTAGTTTACTATAAGTTAAATAAAATTATTTAGACCTATAAATTATATAAGTTTTTTTATATCATATGAAATGTGGAGGATATACTTAAGATAATAATATATTTGGTGATGGTTACAAGCAAAAGCAACCATAAACATTTACCTAGAAGAAAGAATTACTTCCACTAGCGTTATTTTATTTTATATATAATGAATAAGAGAAGATTTCAAAAGTCACAAAAGTTATATACTTCAAAAAAATTCATGCACGAAACGAAATTTTCTAATTATGTCAACTTTTAGGTGCTTGGACAACATAATATGTTTGAATTGGTTTTCCAATCTTCACAAAAATTACTGGTCAATATGCTCGTAAAAGTGGGTGACGGAAGAGATTTAAAAAAGGGAAAAAATCATGAAATAGTAATGAAGTTTCATTAGTGTTTCAATTTAATCACTCATATTTTTTTTTTGATGAAATTTAACTATTCAAGTTTCACAAGTGTTCCATTCCTATGTAATTACTAAGTATATAATGGAGCGTCGAGGTAAAAGCTACACTTGTCCCTACAGTACTGGGCCTACTGTTGCGTTTTGGGCTCCCGCTTTTCTCCGCCCATTTCGTTTGGTCCATTTGTTTAGATTAATAGTTGTTATAAATATTTCGTGAAGATTCTTCATCCTCCCAGATAATCAAACCGCCTCTCTCTCTCTCTCTCTCTCTCTCTCTCTCTCTCTCTCTCTCTCTCTCTCTCTCTCTCTCTCTCTCCTCTCTCTCTCTCTCTCTCTCTCCAACTTTATTGAATCTGTGATTCGTATATTTGCTGTGAAAATATGGCTGTTATACTCTCCGATGTCATCAAAGCCATACATAGGCCTTGATTCTTACGGGTGTTTTGTGTGCTTTGAGATTAATTTATCGACGGAAAAAAAATAGGGTTTTGACTTTTTTATGTATTTGGTGCCGGAATATTACTCCGGCGCCAAAATCGTTTTCCGGCAAGGCTTGCAGGGCCGTTTTCATTGTAGTTAGCTTACTGTTTCATTTTTTTTCTCTCTTTTGCGATAAGGTTATTGCTTTCGGCCTCAGTTTTCTTATTTTCAGTTTGCAGGTTTGTCGTTATATTCATATGGGTTAAGGAAAGGATTTTGACAAATCTCAGTGCGCGGTTATAGGTTTGTGTTTCTTTTAAATGTTGGACTTTTTAGACTTTCTTTTGTGTTTGATTATTGGTATAATTTGTGGGATTTTGATGATTTCTGAAAAGAAAAAGATGAAACTATTTGATTTCTGGGTTTTTGCACACTTGCTTATTCATTAGGCCTATTGATATGATTTGTGTTTGATTATTGATATTGCATATATGTAGGGCTGAGATTGGTGCGTCTATAGGCCACGTCAACCCAATACCAGCTCCTCTTGAAGACAGCAGGTGACTGTGTGTAACGAATTGTTTGTAGCATGTACTGGAAGTGACTTATGTGTACATGTGAAAGTGTTTTCCATAGTGCCTTAAATAATAACTGTTACTATTATTACCAATTTCAGGAGTGTTCAAAAAAGCATGGTGTCTACACACAAAATCAAGAAGGTCAGTTTATTCTCCAACTTATACTTAAAAAGCAAGTTACAAGACTTGGGGATTTTATTGAACTTATTGCATTCTATGGTACTGTATTCTATGGCGATGAATATGTAGTAGATTATGTGACAAGAAACCTTTGGCAGAAAGGTAAGTGCAAAGACCTGTTACTTTCACTTGCGCAAATACTTTACTTGGGGAGGTGGTAAAATTAGTGGGTTGTGCCGGTTGGGTAAAATGTCAAAAGGGGATTCGGTCAAAATGGGTGATTTGAGTAATATCTTTGAAAAATATATGATTCAATTCCTAATTTTTATACTTTTTTTTATCCAGGTACATCGACAAACAGCTACAGAGTAAGTTTCCTTCTTTTTGTTTTAAAAAGAAAATAGTATATAATCTAATTAACTGTAAGGTTGAATCGTTTTTATGTTAGATGAATTTAGGAATTAGGGGTGTTTCGGACGTTAATTTGGTGCTTTATTTACTGAAAGTTGGTTACCTATTAAGGGTGTTTGGGATTGTTTATATTGTCTGTTTATGATAAGTAGATGGTAAGGTGTTTATTTAAGCTTATATGTGGCATCCTCTGCTGTTGAAGACGAATAGCTGTCAACATATTACATGTTGAAGTGTTAGGTCTTGAAGTATGTTTAGACACAGTTGTTGGAAACGATATGCTTTGCTGTATTTCAGATGGTAAAAAGTAAGAGTTGCTGCGGGTACTTTTATATCTACGTGTTTTGTACATCTCTTTGTTGTTATCAGCATGTCGTCATTGTATTATACCAAAGATATTATGAAGCAGTTAGACTTATAAACATAGACATATTGGTCAGTAGAACATGATTAATCCTTTGATCTTCTATCTAACTTTTTAAAATGACTGATATTTATTTCTTCATAGAGTGATCATTCTAACATACTGTCACTTTTCGTTGTAGGTTATCGATCCCCAGCAGCTGATTCCAATGCGTTTGTCGTGTCCCCAACATTGAAAAAGCTCTTGCTGATCTCCAGTCTCAGGTTTCAGCACAGCTAGTACGAGTTGCACCTTGACATCAGCTGCATATGCTGTTTGTAACCCATTCGGAAACTAAATGAACTTACTGTAAGGTCATTGTTTTAGATTCCTGAAAATGTGTGTATGATAGAAACATATGTGTGGCTGACATTCGAAATTTCCTTTTTTTCTCAGCAAGGATCAAACGGTTATGTGGATACGAGTTGAAGGAAAAGGAGTGAAAAGGTCTCAATTCTCTGACTTTGGTTTTTTATATACTAATTTAAATCTTTGAGTAAGATAATTTAAATGGTAGTATGCATTACAAATTAACTTTGGACTACTTTTAAGTCATTTGATCTTTTCACTTTCGCTAATTTTTTTACTAATACAAAACTCAATTCAAATAACCCATTTGTAAGCTAATGCGTCAAATTGTCACTTCAGTTCATGTTCATTTGATTGGTGTGCACCAAGTTCGGCTTATTGTCACTTGATCATGATATAAAATTAGCTTTATTTACTTTTTTGTTTTTAGGACAACAGAATATGCAGGGGAGTATCACGAGTATATATATAGGAGTGGTAGAGGAGATGTGCGAAAGCATCGACACTATAGTGTGTGTGCAGCATGGGAGAAACAGAGGTAATATAAAATCAAGTCAACAACATCCTAATTTCTTTTTTGGGATACCTGATTTCCGACCAGACATTGCGACCCATGGCTACTCTTTTGGATAGTCCGGAGTTGGAAAGGGGAAAAACATCATTTAAGAAGGGTTTTTTTTTTTTTTTTTTTTTTTTTTTTTATGTACGTTTTCTCGGGTCATTGGTTTCGCGCGGGCCCTGAAATTCGCGCCCCCATAATCGTAGTGCATTGCCTTTGGCCGTAGGTAAATGAACCTCCAACTTCACTAACTATTCAATTAATTAATGTGTCATCGATATGCAGATGTATTTGTCCTGTTACTGTTTGTTAATTTGGAAATTGTTGTCATTTTAGACTCAATGTCGCACGTGGAAGCAGAGCACAGTACATTACATGAAAATAATAGACAGGAGCGGTTGGTCAGCCAAGGTAATCTGATTGTCTGCTTCAATTCCCGTTTATTCAAATTCCGAATACCATATACTAATTATCTGATTGTCGTTGATTTTTTAGGTACACCTACACAAACAGGAGCAGTCTCAACTACTTTTCATGAAAATGATTGTCGTACACGTTCAGTTACTTGAGGTGAGTCGATACTTAATTTTTAGTAACATTTATTGAACGCCACAAAATAAGATGCCATAGTACAACAAAGACAAATGTCTGATTCCTTACCTGCTTGAATTTTATGTCTTTAGGCTAAATATATCATGGACGAGGTTTTATAGCATCAAACTTTTATCTTTGTGATTCAGGTCTGTGTAACCAAGAATGCAACACCGATGCGTACTGAAGCGGTTTATGGTGAATCATTATTTTTGATTCTTATCAGTTCCACATATGTTTCACTTTTTTTCTTTTTCTTATTTTTCGCGTTTCAAATACCATTATTCGTACAAACTACTAATCTGTGTTTTGCCTTTATTGTTAGAGTCCAAACCGATGTTTCAAACACCGACGGCTTTGATGTGAGTATATCCGACTATTTATTATATTATGTTCAGTATGTTTGGGTTTTATTGTGTTAACTTTTGCGGGTTTTGAAATATATGGTTTTCGTTGCAGTTAGTTGTTTTCAGACGACCTTTCCCGATGGTACAAAGTTAATTATTGTGCACAATCCAATATCAAGTGAAAATTGAAATTCGGATATTCTAGGAAACTTATTTTAGTGTTCAAAAATCTGATAGTGCCGCAACGTCATTCGTTAATCTAAAATTGAACAGTTTTTTTAGTGTTTTTTTCGACGGTCAATTTATTGACGTTTTGTCACTCTTGCATGTTCAGTTTAAAAAAGGGAAGTTGATAGGATGCACAGAGGTTGTTCCGATTGTGTATGATCATGTTATTTTTTTTACAATTTTTTTACCGTTGGTATTCAAGTTACTTATGATTGCTTAATATCTCTATGAAAGTATTTGATTGGATGACTAAAACATGATGTGTCTCGAACACACGGCTGACATCGTACCACTCATTTTGCAGATACAATGTCAATTAGTGGTTTCCAAAGCTGCTAGGCCAGATTGCGTTGGGAATATTACTTTTCATAAGGTATCGTCGTCTGCTATCGTTATAGTTGTTTATTTTCGTTATTTAACATGTTTAGAAGATTTGAGTATATAGTATTCATGTTTCAAAACCTGTTGCACCCCTCCCTACTAGGGGTGTCAAAATTGTCTGCTGGTGTAACAGGTTGGAACGGGTTTGGGTCAAAATGTATTTTCTATGCAGCAAGTAACGTCAGTTTGCAGCCGAAACCATGAGCCACATCCTACCTCAAATTACAGGTGATAATTCATAATCCTTATAACGTAGTTAAAAGAGTGTTTGGAAAATAGGCCAACTAAAATAGAAACAAACCATAAATATTAAGTAATCAGTTAAAATTGGGAGTTTTTTATCGTTATTTTTGTATACCGATGTTGAGAAACTACAAGTTGATTTCCAGGGTGCGAACAATGCAATACTCACTAGGGTCTACCACTTTTGTAAGATTTCCAGATAACACATAAATGAGGAATCATATGTTTGATTTGTGTGGCAGTTTCGTTTAATAATCAAGGAAACTCCAAAGTTATTTTTGAACAAAAGGAACTCTCAAAATGGATTTTATTGTGGACTGGAGACGGTAGATTGCTAAATTACCATTGATGTTTTTTTTTTTTCCTTTATGCAGCAGCAGTTGGTTCAGAGGCTACTGAAACAAGAACACAAGATGGCAAAAAAGACGGAGATCCGCAGACCAACAGCCGTGTCCAAACAGTGTCCAAACAGTTAACATAATATGGTCATAGATCTTAAGTTGTGACTTGATCATGAGCGAATTTCCTGAATCAAGGTTCATCTGCTGCACACTCTACAGGTAAGACATGGTTTAGTTAACTACTCTAGAGGCTTTCCCCGCCAAAATTTTTGGGCTATTTTCATCCGCCTCAAATGATGTTTTTTTACACTTTAAAAAGAATTAATCGATGAAACGAACAAAAAAATGCACTCCAAATTTCCCAACACCATTTTAGCCTCTTTTGCAATGATTCATAGCAAGGCCGCTGATAATGCAACACACAGAGTAATTTCTGCAGTGGTTTTATTTCATACGCGCTGATAAAATTTTTTTGTGGTGTTTTTTAAGGCGCCGTCGGTGTTTTTGATTCTTATTGCTGTGTCACGTACCCGCAAGATAATTCGTCTACAAGTAGTTATCAATGTGAATTTAACTCTTAAATGACATGTAAGAGGTACATTTTATGTTCCATGTATTGGGAATAGAAACTCGCCAACAACTATTCATTTGGCAAGAGTATATATTTTGACCTCGCTCCCAGATTATACCAGCGTTAACTTTTTGCTACAGTATAAATATTCGTCTCCCGCCTTTTTTCTCCAGCCCACTTGCCCTCTTTTTAGCCCAACCACGGGTTTTTTTCAGCTATAACATATTACGGTTATCATCTGCGAAAATTTGTTACAGAATAGTCGCCCCGCCGCAACGCGCGGTTCGTCGCACTGCTCGTTTCTAAAAATTTTAGCCATCTTTGATGACATGGATATTTTTGATGACATGAGATCATGTGTTGCTGACATTGATATACATTGCTAAAAGAAACGGGAACAATAGGGAAGAGAATAAAATCTAATTTCTAAAAGGCATGAAAATCTCACGTTCTTGTATTAGATACCCATGGCCGCACATATATACTACAATGAAAAGAAGGACAGAAGCTTTAAAACTCCAATCATACATATATACAATGTTGGCTGATTGATAGAGTTCGCAATGCCTAAGTTCTGATAGATAGCAGAGAATAAGGCGGCCAAAAATACCCGTACCCGTGTAACCCATTCGGACATGTACCAGTGTAATCTGATTTGGGTTGAGTTAAATGGGTTAAAAATCTTAATCATGTTATTCGTGTTAGACCGATTATCACGGTCTCTTATTAGGTTCGGGTTACGGATATAATTTTAAGACTTGTTCGGGTTTTGGGTTAACACGTATAATTCGATTAAGGATTTTTTTTTATTTTTTTTTTTTTTTTTTTTTTTACTTTTCTTTTGCCTAGAATATTGACAATGTCTGTTAATAATTGTCTAGCCCAGAATACTGAGAAGTTTTAATTGTAATTGTCAAGCTACTACCAAAGTTGGATACTGTCATCAAGTTCTTATTTTGTATCAAAATTTGCTACTGTCATGAAGTTCTCACTTTCCTACTAATTGAGAGCTACATGCCAGCTTGTCTAATATTCTATACCATTATTGAGCATTTTTTTGTCAAGTGGTAGCATTATTTAGTACCGTACTACTTTACTCCTAATCTTTTTATTTTTGTATGACCTCTATAACATTGTATGGGTGTTGGCTTGTTGCTACTCACTGCTGCTTACAAACTCTTAGAATAGTCACTGTCAACATTTTATGCCTACTTAAGCTAACTAGCAAGCACCAATGTATAGCGAACCACTAAGGATGAAAGTGATCGCAATACCGTGTTGGGTGTGTGACGATTTCTAATACATGTTGTATAATTTAAGTTCATAAACTGTGTTTGGCATGTGTTTAAAGCAATCCAATTAAATTCTAGTCGTAATATAAATATAAATTGTCTGATCTTGTTCAAATAAATAATATGCATATTCAGTAGTCAGTACTATGATCTTTTAGTTAGGATAACAATGAGTGTAGCATTTCAATAAACAATGATATCTCATATTGGTTAAACGAGGCATGGGACTTCAGTTATATTATGTTACTCTTCTTAACATTACTTCAAGTATTAGAAACATTAGCTTTTCGTTGTGAGGTCTATTTTGATAGAAGAAAAATCACATTCTTGCCAATTCAAATATTCATGTCAGCAACACATGATCTCCACGTCATAAAAAAAATCCATGTCATCAAAGATGGCTAAAAAATTTAGAAATTAGGTAGGAATGCAACACTTGTGAAACTTGAGTGGTTAAACTTCATCAGAAAAAGTATGAGTGACTAAATTGGAACATTAATGAAACTTCATTACTATTTCAGTAGTAGTATTTCATGATTTTTTCCCTTTAAAAAACAAAAACATAACGATGCCAACACAATACCAATTAACTAAAGATGAAATTAGTGAAAGGTTTAAGCTTCTTTCGACATAATACATACCGGTACGTATATGTTTTACTTAAACACGGCATCTTGTTGGTCAAACAAAAGGAGCAATCCCCCACTACTACAGAAAGGACCTATTAGACCCTCACATTTATTATATTAGCGGATAGATAATTAGATATGGTGCATTCGTTCGGCCCTGTTGGGCTGGCTGGCCTGTATTGACGGTGGGTTGGGTCTGGTGGGCCGACTGACCCGGTACAACAATAGCAAGATACGCTTGAGCAATTGGGCCAGTAGGATAAATTGGACCGGGTCAACATGGGCCTGCCAGATGCCTTTTAATAGCTCTAGAAATTTCTCCCAACCTTATTTCTTTCTTGAAGTGTGATAATGAAAAATAGATGTATAACAAGTGACGCCCCACAAAAAAACCTACTAAGAAAAACAACAGGTGTAAACATACATTGAACCTCAAAAATTAATTAAGTGACAATTAAGTGAAAAACCCACCATCATTTTTATAATCCTTTTAGCCGACGGCTTGGCTTGGCATGTGAATAGGGTCGGCTCAAGTCGCGGCTCCACAATACACTCGATCATTCCCCTTTCTGCCACCGACCTCTCCGACGGTTTTGCAACAGTGTCGGCTTTTAAGTTTCACTTCAACAAATGTTATATGGTACTCGTATAATTTTGTAATCTTGTATTCCTGCTTCAACTCAAATTTAAAAAAAAAAAAAAAAAAATGTTTCGGAGGACTAAACTGGTAAAATTTTTACTCAGTTTGCAATCCTCACTCGAGAAGACGTTTCTTTCAGTTAACAACCCCCAAAATCCAAACCCTAAAAATATTCAATTTTGGCGGCAAAATTAACTCAAATGTTCACCAAATTCATTCTCCGGCCACCATCATTTCCTCCACACCCCCTCCCCCTCCCTCCGCCGCTCACACTCTTCTCAAAACCACGCGCCGCCGTCACGCTCCGCCGCATCTCCGCCGTATCATTTTCCGTCAACGGAGACGATACGACACCGTACGGACCTTCATTATCCAAAGGCCACAATCCTTCAATTAAACATCAATCATCACAACAACAAGATAATGATAATGAAGATAATAGTTCTTTATTAGATGAAAGTTTATTTACTCGTGTTTACGATGTTTCGGCTATTCGAGTGAGTTCGGAACGGTGTTACGCGTTAGAGAGTCAGCTGCGTGGTCATTTACTAAACTGGCCTAGAGTTAGGAACATTGCTAGAGTATCAGGTGATGAAATTGATGTGGAGTTGCAAAAGTATTTCGACACGAATGATGCCGAGAAGGCATTAGATAGGAGGATTGACGGAAGAGCGGAGGGAGACGGTGAGAGGTTGAGTTCTGTTTTGTATAGGGAGAAGTTGGTGAAAAGTTTTGACTCGAGAGGTTATGAGAAGTTTAGGAATTTGGCGAAGTTGTCGAGGCCCAAGAGGAAAGGGAAGGGGAAAACGGAGGTGAAGGAAGTTGGGGAGAGTAAGAAAGGTGAGTGCTATTTAGTTGAGGTTGTTGAGGATTGCGAGAGGGAGGATGAGGATTTGAGTGCGTTGATTGGTGAGGATGGTTATAGGGTCGGGATGTGGAGAGGGTCGACGAGGTTGTTGCTTTTAGATGAGCGGTATGCATGTAAAGCGATCGATGAATTGCCTGAGGCGATTAAGGTACTTATGTGAGTGTTTGAAGTTTTGAACATCTATATGTAGTGATTTATTTAGGCGTTAGGGTATATGTAACTCGGGACATTATCATATTACATAAGTTATTAGTGCTCACTGGTTACCATTAGTACGGTTTCAGTGTGTTTATCTGTTACAAGATATGTGTGAAATGTTAACTGAACTTCCTAGTTTGACTATGTGGAGTATGAGTAGTTTTCTAGTTCATCAAAAGGAGCGGAATTTCAGTTTTTAACAATATGGAAGTGAAAGTTAAAACTTTTGACAGTTTGAAATTGTTCAATTTTGACAGAATTTGCTTCATTTTTGAAAATCGAACTTCCACTCCTTTTGACGAGTGAAAAATGTATTCATACCCGGATTTTTAGTTACCTCAGTGGCAATGTTTCCTTTCATAAACAATATGGAAGGCCGGGATGATGAGAATTTGTTAGTTATAACTCGGTAATGCTGAGTGATTGCGCGTTGGTGCATGCATTAAGTGTGTCTATATGACTTCATGCATCTGACACATAAGTGAGCTTAACTCGTTTCATAATACGACTCCTTTCTTTCTTGGTTGGAGAGGGCATTATTCTTCATTATTTGTTACATGTTTGCATTGAAATATAAGTAATTTGGTATGAGTATATGACCATATTTGTTATTACTTATTAGCCCCGGTTGGTGATTGATAAATCTAACTAGATTGTTGTGCTTTGGCGTGTTTCTAAGCTCTCTGTTTCCTATAGGCATGCTTAACAGGATCACTATTCAAACTTGTGAGATGCAAGCTCACTTTGTTTTACAGCTACTGGCAGATGAACGAGGTATCTATCGCTTCCAGTGAAATTCCTACTGATACTATAATTCTGATATGGCTTCCAAATAATATTTATATCTTGGGATGGTTTGGTTTACAGTTTTGCAAATATTGCAGGTCTTAGAGGCTTTGCTTCCAAAGGGTATGATTGTTCCTTCGTCCTTTGAGACTGTTGGGCATATTATTCATTTAAACTTAAGGGATGAACATCTCCTATATAAGAATGTTATAGCAAAGGTATTTGACTCAAGACTTAAGATTCGACCCATCAACGACTGAACTTTATTAGCATTTAGCAGTTTAACACACATTATTTATTAAATATTACCCTTTGTTGCAGGTTGTTTTGGACAAAAACAAACCAAAGATACAAACAGTTGTCAATAAGATTGATGCCATCAATAATGACTTTAGAACGATGCAGCTTGAAGTTTTGGCTGGAAATCATTCTCTTGTGACAAGGGTTGTAGAAAATGGACTTCATTTACATGTTGATTTGGCATCAGTGTAAGTTTTTCTTCATAGATTAATCAGCAAGAAACAATTGTTATCATTCAAATTCCTTCAATTTGATAAGATGGTATTGTTGACGGTTTACATTTATTCATGCAGCAACGCACACATTTTACATTTTGTGTTTGTACTTTCTATTTGGTGATGTTGAGTACTGTATGCAGGTACTGGAGCTCAAAGCTGGCAACAGAGAGGCAAAGACTTCTAAATTGCTTTACACGAAGTGATGTTGTTTGTATGTCTTTTTCTTTTTTGATCTTATATAATTAGAATCATACTTGGTAGTTGGTATTATCACCTTCACAAATGTGAATATCAAATTATACGAACTACTAAAAATTTCAGATTTTTTTAGTTTTCTTTTCTGGATGATCTCTTGTAATGTTATATGAACATGACAATATTCGTTTTGTCTTGTGAAATCTGATAGTTTCCAGCAACAGGTGACGTGTTTGCTGGGGTTGGGCCATTAGCCATATCAGCAGCGAAAAAGGTTAAGCATGTGTATGCAAATGATTTAAATCCTCATGCAGTTGACTATATGGAAAGAAATTCTGTGCTCAACAAATTAGAAAGAAAGATTGAGGTGTGCCTTTGACCTTTGGTCTATTTTTACTCAGGTTTTGATCAATAAGTACCTCTTTATGCCAACGTTTTTGCCGACATTTTTTCGCTTTGAGCACTTGCTAAATACAACAAAATTATAAAGAGACAAATTCGTGGAATGAAATGACTAATTACCCTTACTATTAGGTCATGTTTTTCTTTTTCCTAATTGTCTTGATATTCCATCTACTTCAGCATAAACCCTACTTCAATTTGAAGTCCCTCCCCTAAGACACTAAAGTTAAATGAAAAGTATTTTTAATCTATTAAATTTACGTCATGTGGTTTTCTCAGTGACCTATATTAATCAAGGGGATGATAGGGCCGTACACTCGTACGCATACTCTAATTATTCGTTTCACATCCCTCAAGTCAAATGTTCATTTCAAAATGACTTGGAGGAAGTAATGTACTAAGCATATGCAATTAGTTTACATTGCCAGCAAGATTTGAAAAGTTTTTACATTCTCTGTTTAAAGCATTTACACATCCTTTTGCCTGTTATCACATTCAAAGGTGTTTAACATGGATGGGAGAAGATTTATTGATGCTATCTTTAAGAGTAAAAGCTCCCGACCCATCACGCAAGTGGTAATGAATCTACCCAAAGATGCAGCTGAATATCTTGGTATGTAAAGGCTTCTTTCTACTGTACCTCTTTGCACTTGTATTTCATGTTGACTTGTTTGAGTTAACTTGTAGGATTTGGTACTTGTTTCTGTATTGATATTGATGATTGTTTTGTTCAACTCACATGGCAGTTGGATTCTTTCTGATTCTGATAATCTTTTAATGCTTAGCCTGAAATGGTCATAAAAGATAGTACAAAGTTGCCTGTTTTTTGTCCTAAGTTTTTAGATACTTATCATATTTTATTAATTTCTTCTTCTATTGTTTGTTGAATTACAAATTGGTCGTGGTTAAAGTAGTTGCACTCTCAATCTAGTACATTTATGGAAAGTGCGTCATTTCTTTCTTTGGAGGACTTCACTGTTTCATTCCTCTTTGCTCAATGTTTTTCTAAATTTGGTGGCAGATGCATTTAAAGGAATTTTTAGAGATGCCGACAGGAATGAAGAGTTAACTTTGCCAATGATCCATGTATATGGTTTCTCAAAAGCTGAAGATCCAGAGTTCGATTTTCACGAGGTTTGATATTTTATTTACTTAAAAGTGTTTTCATTCTGTTAAATTGTTTAGGAAGTAGCTATACTCGGTTAGAGGTGGCATAATGGGTTGTTGAGGCAGTGTGTGTAAGAGGTCAAAACGGGCATGGCTGGTTTGGGTTGGAAGGGTCGGGTTTGCCCGGAATACTTTTGTCCAAATTTCTGATTTATTTTCTTTGTAATCAATTAGGGTGCGTTTAGTTGGAAAAAAAATTCTCTTGTTTTCTATCTCTAGTTTTGGAAAAATTTGGAAGGGAAATTTATCTCCACAAAACACTTGAAAATATAGAAAACGCGTTTAGTTGATGTTTGTATTTCTATTTTGAAGAAGGGGAGGGAGAGTTGGGGGTTACAAAGGAAAACAAGGAAAACAACTAAAATTTGTTTTGTAATTTTCCTTGTTAAGCTGGGAAATAAGTGATTTTGTGTTTTACAAAACATTTTGTTGGAAAACGCTTATTTGAACGCGATCTCTGTTTTCCTTGTTTTTCACAAAACATTTTGTGGAAAACAAGGGTGTTTTGCCCCAACTAAACGCACCCTTAGTGTGTCAAATATACTTGCAAAAAGAGAAAATTGGATATAAAGGGTAATGTAGATAGACCAATGTTTAATTAAGGGCATCAGACATACAACTTCACTTGCTCACTTTGGCCCAATAAAGGCTCAACTGACTTTCTAAAATGTTTAAAAACAGTAATTCACTTTGAAAATGTTTAGAAAGGGTAATTCTGGCATAAGCATGACACCCTATGTAATATCTTCCATTCAAATGTTTTGCATGTATAATACCCCGCTTGGGCCAAGATAACCTCTTTCAACATCCCTTTTAAGAAGCTATATTTTCAGTACTCTTGAATCAAATGATTTTGGGAGGTTCAATGCATTTAAGATACACTTTGGCAACTTGTTATCCGTTTGACCCATTTTTTTCTAGCTAATTTTCCTTTGGTTTGTTTGACCCGAGAGAGAACATATAATTTGAACCGATCCATCTATAAGTAATTAGGTCGAACTTGCCATCTCTAATGTTTTTTCTCCTTGGTTGTTTTAAATCAGCGGATAAGAATTGCATTGTCGGAGGTGGCATTTGAAGTTAAAATGCATAAAGTACGCCTTGTTGCCCCTGGGAAGTGGATGTTGTGTGCATCATTCGTGCTCCCAGAGAGAGTTGCGCTTGCTGGTCCCATCTCGGAACTGTAATTTAATCTTACCTAAAAATGGGAGGTAAATTGTAGATTAGAAATTATTGGGT
The DNA here is from genome assembly GCA_021014915.2 of Artemisia tridentata subsp. tridentata. Lineage (NCBI taxonomy): Eukaryota > Viridiplantae > Streptophyta > Magnoliopsida > Asterales > Asteraceae > Artemisia > Artemisia tridentata. The sequence goes on along the minus strand of CP139507.1, from coordinate 377,182,308 downwards.
ATAAACTTTATAGTTGCATTCTTCAAAATAGCTAGCAATTACTTTGCCAAAGGTCATAATGGGCCTCTTTACATTTTCTTTCTTCTTGACATTATCTGTATTTATATTCTTTTGGGTTGTAATAGATAATATTAGTTTTCTGATTGATCTACTCATCTAACTTTCTTGATTTTTTGTCAAGTACGTTTAAGTTCCTTTTAATTATATTATCATATCATCATTAGTCAAAAGTAAAATTTCATGTTTAGTGGCGTCATGACAGCAATAAATATTTTTTTTAACCAAGCTAAGTTTAGAAGGATATGATGTGTGAAGTTTTATCAATTATTGAAAGACAATAGCTGTTTTGATACAGAGAATTTTCTCTTGAGTACAAAATAAAGGATAAACTAGACTTCGATGTTACCAAATGTTAGTAATCTCAATGATTGGAATGTGTGTACACAAAATTAGAAATGAAGGATTCAAGTTGTTTTATGTAAGTTTAAACCAAACTTGGGTGATATTGAACATGTTGATGGATCAATATGAAATTATGAATCAATCACTAGTTGGGCTAGTTGCTAATGTGTATATAAATTTAGTGAAACGAAATATGAGGAAAATTTTAATAAGTTTTCAATTAATAAGGGCATCAATAGGGGGAATGGTAGGTCAGTTCTACCGTACAGTTCCTCTAGAATATACCCTAGCTTCCTCGAAGACTTTCTCGTAGTCAACAACCCGACATCATGGCATCGCTTCGAGGAACCTTCTTTTACTTTTTATTCGATGATGTTTATTACGTATTTGAAAGTATAATATCCACATGAATATAATAAAAATTAGTTGAAAAGTGATAGTAGAATAAGGTTTATACACACACCTAAGTTACAAATCTTTTTTTTTTTTTTTTTTTTTTTTTTTTTTTTTTTTTTTTTTACTTTAGGGGTTTGAATTAACAAAATATGACATTAAAGTTACTGAACTTTCAAAGTGTGTTCAATCAGGTTACCGAACGACTAACATGACAAAAATACCCTCATTCTTATTTTTGTTAACTACATAAATGGTCCATGTGGTTCATCCGGTGTTACGGATTCAGTCCAGTTGTCATTTTTTTTTCGAAAAAACATTATTTCGGAAATAAATTTATGAAAAATAAATTAATTTCGAAAAAAAAAATTCTAAAAGAAAATTTCGAAAAAAAAAATTTATTAAATTTTTTAATTTCGAAAAAAAATTTATTTCGAAAAAAAATATAATTTTTCTAAAAAAATAATTTCGAAAATAAATTTAATTTCGAAAAAAAATTCTAAAAATATTTAATTCGAAAAAAAA